>MCJB01025490.1:195737-223854 GCA_002018475.1 Nicotiana obtusifolia | reverse complement strand
GGGGGGGTCTTATAAGTTCTTCACTAGGAATAATCTGTGCATTTTATTGTCAGACTCTGAGATTTCTTCAGTGTTGATAGTAACGAGAACTGTAGAAAAGTTTGATATAAGAAAGGGTTAATTTTGTTATTTCATCTTTTATATGTATTATGCTCATGATATTCATTTGAGTTGCTGCATTGTAAGTTAGCTCTTTGACTGTATTTGGGTTAGTATATTCTAAATTATTTTTCTGGGGTGCGTGAAACCTTGAATAGAGAATTGATTTAAGGTCCATATGTTCTGGTCATATTGCTATAACAGTCAGTTATTCAAGAGATCTATAAAGCGATAGGATTTGAGATAGATTGAGAACGGCTGCAACTAGCCTTGCACATTGAAAATAAGATTTGAAACTGATAAGTTTTGCTCAATACATGATTTTATTTCAATGAATCCATGTGGAGCCCTTTCTGTAAGTACCAAAAACAAATATGTGAGGCACTTAATCTGCGGGCAGGACAAGCCTTATACATTGAATGTTATGACAACTTCAGGAGTTCTAAATTGCTACAAGTTTTTGGAGCCTAACTTTTCTTTTCACTTCAGGAAGTATTAGCAGTGTACCCGAAGTTGTCAACCTCAACATTAACCATGAAGGAATCTACTCGAGTTTGTGATGCTCTTACTTTACTTCAGGTCAATATATACCACTGTACTTCTCCTTGTGCATTTGCATATAATTTTGGTTTGGCGTGTATCCTTAGCTTCTACATCTTGTACATGCATATCATATTACATATTTTCTATTAGAGGAGGTGAAAGTGCTAATCAACAAGGATAAGCTTGCTTTCAACTGCCTTCTTCATGCACTTGCTTCAAAACTTGTTCGACTAGAATGTGCTGCATCCTAGATTAGGATCACGCCTAAATTAAATAATTTGGTAATACAGTCTGAATGTTTCCTTCTTTCCAATGTCACGATGGTAAGAAGTTATAGCTTCAAATCTGTGCTTGAGAGTAAGAATATTTGATGATCATAACCTAGGAATAAAGGTCCTAGCCTTTCCCACTTGAAATGTCCATAAAACACTGAAGCACCAGAATAAATGTCAGTTTATATTTCTCCACAGATATCTCATATCACAATCATTATTATTCGATGGAGCACTGTAATATGAGTAGCAAACTGCTTTAATATCGTCGTAGTAACTTTAGTTCTATCGATAATCAAGTCTGATGTTTAAGCGAGTGTCACGTGGAAAGGTAAAAATCATTGAATAATTGTTTTTATAAGTAATATCCATGCAGTGTAATGTTAGAGGCAATCTAATGCTGGTTGCACTAAATTGGGTTTAAAATGCAGATGAAGGGAAAAATCATCAGAATATAGTCAGTACACAGGATTTTTGTGCATGACTTCACGGAAACTGTATCCATGATATAAATTCTCACAAAGTGAAATTTTCTTAATGAATAGTAATGCAATAGTCAGTGATGTTCTGGAATCAGGAGGATGAAGTCATAAAATGAACTTGACGGAATCAGAATGTAGTCTACTATTTTCACCACCTTGTGCCCTCTTCATGATATGTAACAACCGCTCTATTATGGCTTTATGAGTGCAGTGTATGGCCTCTCATCCAGAAACAAGGAAGGGGCTCGTCAAAGGTAGCGTGATTCTCTAATGCTTCACACTAAAATGAATTTTAAGCTAAATCAATTTTAAGCTAAATCTTTGTCAATCTACTTTTGAAAGTGAGTGGATTAGTGTATATGCAAATGAGCATGCACGTATCTACTAAAACAACAGGTTCAATTTACTAGTTTTCAAATGGACGAGTTTTTCCGTTTTACCTTTTCATTGACCTAAGTGTTATTACAATATTGCAATTTTAGTCGCTTTTTCTGGGCATATCTTCTATTCTCCTTTACTGCAAATTTTAAATTGCGTATAAGAACAGATTCTGCCCACTGCAGTCCTTTTTTCAATGTAAAAGTTAGTTTATATGGTTTCTGATTTTAATGTATTGCGAACATGAATTGTAAATGTTCACGCCACTATCATTTTTGTGGTTAGTATGCACATTGTGCCTAGAAAGACCTCTGTTAAGAAGCATCGTCCATCCGCTGGTCTAGTTATCTTCAAACATTTAATTTGTATCACTTCTTCAATAGGTTTATCCTCTGCCTTTTACCCTCCTGGTTTTCTTCATGGATTATGATAGAGCACAAGTAAAGGAATCATAGACTGATTGCTGAGTGAACTGGAAATCGCTTTTGTCTCCTGTTATTCAGAATTAGTTTATTCTTCTAACACTTTTTTGTATGCAGCCAACATACCATTTTATCTTTACCCATTTCTCAGAGCTTCAGCAAATGAGAAGCCTCTGGAATTTTTGAGGCTAAGCAGCTTGGGTCTTATTGGTTCCCTAGCAAAGGTGATAATATAACGTAAACAATTACACACGTGTTCTGTCCTAGTACTCATTACATTGCTTTCATTCATTGATTTTTCAATTCTCTTCAACTTGGACCGTATATTGAGTAACTAAACTTAACGTAGTTTAGTCTAGCATGACTAACTGCATTGCATGGATGTTATGTCCAACCAATTTTTCTCTTAGAAAATTAGAAGCTATTTTACTGCAGCTATTGTCGCTCTTAATGCAGCAGAAGCATGAGTATTTTAATTCCCTTTTACTTACAACAAATTTATAGATGCATTAATATGGGTCATGACTCTTCTCCACTTCTATTGTGAAAGTCAACATTTGCATGTAAGTGAATTCCGTCCACATTCTCATCTCATAATAATTAGCAAAATGCCAATCTGATTTCTCTGAAGTATCAACTCTCTGTGATGTATGGACTTTCATATGGTAATGTGAGCATTGATCTTACACTCTATGTAGTTATCCTAAGAAGAACTAATACGATATCTGAATTCACTTTGTTGTGCAGTTTGATGATCCATATGGACCAGAAATTCTTAATTTTTTCCTGGAAACACAACTATTTCCATTGTGCCTGCGCTGCATGGATCAGGGAGATGAACTGTCACGGAAGGTCAGGCCTGCCTTCAATTTCATCTTTTGCAAAAATATTACTTCATTCTCATCTTCTATGAGTGTGATATCCTTTTATAAACATAAATATACATGTGTGAGTTATCATCAGAAATGCTTATACTGTGCTTAACATTCTATACATTTAGTTCAAATGAAAAAAAATTGAATTCTGAAGTAAACTAAACGAATTTACAAAGAAAGAAGCACCACACTATCAAGAGCAAAGCAGAGGAGGGTTTTTTCCAAGAAGGCCCTTCGGAGGAAAAATAATATATAGGATTTTGCTGTCTCCAGTTAAAGTTTGAAATGGGAGAATGAAGATATGACCTGGCATATTCAGAACATCGTCAAAAATTTTGGTCAGTCAAATTGGGGTAAGCTTGAGGTAGGGAAAGTGCTGGTCCTCAAAGTCAAAGAGTCAGCATCTCATGCTAAACTCTGATAATTAGTATAGTATCATTGTTTAGTGTATATATCATACACGTCATAGTGACATCAACCTTGAGGAGTTAGTATGGTAAAATGTCAGCTAAAATGTAATGCATGAACATCCTTGTATCTGATGCTCTTGGCTGTTGAAACAGTTCTACCGAGGTATTTCATTGGCTTTTGCAGCATTGTCAGGACAAGACAGATTATATTCTATAGTTGTTTTTGGTGTTAGATTCTTGTATAACAACTAAGAAATCCTAATACGATAGGACTTATCTTGTGATTCATTGTTTTGCATAAGGAAAGAAGTAGATCTTAAAGCAGTAGCAAATTCAGTTGCTGATCTCCCATATTATCAAATGTGGACTGTTCAGCAGAAGTGTTGTACGTGCAGCTATTACCTCCTGCTTGAGCTATATTTTATTTTACATGAATATGTAAAACTTAAATAATTGATATTAGATAACAGTGAGAGGATTGGCACAGGCATTGCCCCATAGCCCTCCAAGTTTGAGCCTTCTGCGAAGCGCTGCTGGTCCTGTTTTTATTCTCTTTTCTCCCTTTTCTGTTTTTTCGGAGCTGCTCCTTTTTGTGTTTCCTTTTTCTCTTTTTCTCTTACTTCATCTGTCCTGAAGCTAGCTGTGAAATTCCGACATGTTTCTCGCATTCCTATTCGCCAAATGCCTGTGTCTCATCTCTCACAAATTTCAGATCAGGCATACTACACATTACCTCTAGGTTTCTTTTGACTTTCACTTTTCCTGTTCTCTTTTCATTCTCCTCTTGTTTTTCTTTCTACTAATATGTTATCCTTCAATTTGTATTCTCTATTAGTACATGATTCTCCAAGAAAAAATATGAGTTTTTACCAACTCTGTATCTCTTCTCCTATAAGTCCAAACAGAGCTTTGATCTCTAAATTCTTGTTCCATGATATGAAGCAATGGAAATTAATCTAGAATTCTACTATCATTTATGCATGATTTTTATCAGTCTTTAGAGCATTTATCGTAATTTGACTTTTTATATAGGATGTCAATCTACGGAAACTCTCTTTCTTTATTCGGTTTTAGGATAGATATGCTTCACGAACATAACAAAGTTATTTTAGCATGAATCTATACAGTGAAAAATTGGTGATGATCCACCACTGCTTTTGATGATCGTGTCATCATGTATGTAATAACCTGGTGGTGGCTTTCTGTCCACTTGATTATAGATAGCTTCATGGGGTGTCGCTCGGCTTATCTTGATTTGAAATTTTCCACTAACAGTAATAATGGTTTAGCAAATGTTTTCTCTCATATACCGGTTTTTAGTACATTATTTTTTCAGTATGATTAAATGAAAAGACTGTTATGGTTGTACAGGTTGCAACGCTCATAGTAATGAAAATCTTGATGCAAGAGGAAGGGCTGGACTATAGCTGTGCTTTTACTGAACGTTTTTTGGCAGTGGTACAAGCCTTGAGTCGACTGGTAGAAAAAATTTCTGTAAACCCTTGTTTACAGCTGCTAAAATATGTCGTTCAATGTTATCTGAGTCTTTCGCAAGTATCAAGGTTAGGCGAGTAAAACTTTTTGTCCCTGCTGATGGTTATTTCATCTCTAATTATCCATTATATTTTATGTTAATTATTGTTTGATCTTCTTTGTAATACAGGGTATGTGATGTATTGAGATACAATTTTCCTCCGCAGCTTATTGACAACACTTTTCACATCATTCTTCGTGTGAGTCCATCAGCTTCTTTCCTCCACACTTGTAAACTGCTGCGATCTGTCCAGCTAATGTTGCGCCTACACTGTTTGAAATTACTGCCACGGCCACACCTTCATAATTATTTTTTGCATATGCTTTTGCAGGAAGATCCAGATACTCTAAATATGCTACAGCAAATATTTTTCAACATAACTTCGCGGGGATCTAGACCGTAATTGCTAGGAAGAAGAGTGAAGCATAGACTAGCAGGTATAGATAGCTACAACATCTAAAAAGTTTTGGATAGGATTTCAACCAACTTGCTTTAGAAAATCCCATCCTTATATACTAGTAGTAGGAAGAGGTAATTTGGGAAAGGGAAGAAGGAGCTTGTTGGGTAACTGATATTGTAATATGCTGCTACCATATTTTAATCCTAAATAGCTTGAAACTTCTTGAACAGCCTTAAACTAGGAGTAGTAGTTTTGCTCTGGTTGTTTACTACAATTTTGCAGCTCTTTTCACATAAAGTGAAGCCATCCCAGTCTCGTTTTCTTTTCTTTTTGTTGGTTATCAATTATTATCTAATTCAAATGGCAGCCACCGATCGATAGATCACTAATTGCCAATCATATATATATATTTTTTTACATAATATTGGCATGAGTTGAGTTTAAATGGAGTAACATGGCCAGTGGGGATTTTTGTAGTCAAACTCAACTTATTTGGCGTAGCAGTTGTTGTCTTAGACTAGGGCAGATGGAGGGTAGAATTAAGGTGGGACAAGATTGTGACAGGGTTATATGTGGAGAAGAATTTCAAGTCCACATCTCCAAGTCCATTTCATTTCTATACTTGGAGTAAGGATAAAGGAGGAGTGAAAATAAAAGCTGATCATCAGAGAAAAAGTACTCATGAAAACTCAAGTGTTCAGATATGGGGTCAATAGTTAAAGATTCTGTTCTGCTCAATAATGTTTCACTTCTCACTACTGTAATCCCGCACCAAATGAATGCTGCTTTTTCAAATCAAAGACGCATGCAGTGAAATTTGTTTTTATACTACCAAAATCAATTTTGAAACATGTTTGACTTCTCCCGAGCTAGTTACCGGATCAGTCCATAGACACAAAATCTGCTTCAAGTTTTCTACTCCGACAATACTATGCTTGACAAATCCAATGGCTTTGTTGTACCACGAACCTTAAGTTGGTATGAGGAATAAAGGTGGGGTATTATCATTTTTAGCCCGTGCCAGAAACAATTTATATTTGATAGTCGAAAAAGTATATAAAATTTATATAATTTTTGCATATAACATACATAATGTATATATGTACAAAAAATATATAAATTTTATATATTTTTTTGGTTATTATTTTTACAACGTCTATACAGTGTCATTTTTCTAATAAACGTTGTAATCAGCCAAAGCAACTTTCTTGTGGATCTAACAAAAGTAGGCAAACTTTAAAAGCCCAAAATGACCATTGGGGGACCTAGAGTATTAGGTTCAAGTTTAAGTGAACCCGTTCTTTTAGTAAAAATGGCACGGGCTAGCCAGTTTGCTGACTGGTAATTGAAAAATAGCCAGCATTTGCAAAATCATTGAAAAATAGTCACTATTTTGCTGCGACACGGAAAGTTTCAACATAATATACTGGAGATTGGTGCACCTATATATGAACTTCCAGCATATTATGCTGGAACTCCAGCACACGAGAAGTTCCAGCATAACATACTGGAGATTGGAGCACCTGTGTATGAACTTCCAACATATTATGCTGGATCAGTATATTATGCTGGAACTCCAGTCTTGTAAGTGTTTGTATATTTTTGGATGATTAGGTGCCCTTGTGTGAAGTGCAAGTGTTTAGGTGTCCTTGTCTGAAGTGCAAATGTTTGTATTTTTTTGGATCGGAGGATGTTAAGACTCATCTTTATAAAAAAGGGTTTATGGATAATTATTTTGTGCGGAATAGTCATGGAGAGGTTGATGGTAGTGATGGTGTATTTCATAACATAGTTGTTGGTGAAAGTAGTAGGTCAGTGAGGAATAACGTTCAACATCCTAGATACCACGAAATGGTTGTGGATGCTTTTGGGATGCATTTCAAGTTTGAACCCCATGAAAGTGCTGAACAAACTCCTAATGAAAAGGTAAAATATTTTTATGAACAGTTAGAGGCCGCTAGTAGTCCACTAAGTGGAAGGAGTATGCACTCTCAATTGTCTGTTGCGGTTAGATTATTAAGTATCAAATCAGATACCAATATTTCTCAAGCGGGTATAGATTCTTTCATTGGCTTTATGAGTGAACTAGTTGACCCAACTTCAACATACTTGAAGATTTCTATAAGGATAAAAGATTGATTTCTAAGTTAGGACTCTCGTCTATGAGAATCGATTATTCTGAAGATGGTTGCATGTTGTATTATAAGGGTGATGCAAATTTAGAAAGTTATAAATTTTGTCAAAAACCTTGTTTTAAGCGGGTTTCCAGCAGGAAGAAGGTTGCTGTGAAGTTGATGCATTATTTACCTCTTATTCCTAGATTAAAGAGGTTGAACGCACCGATGAGTTCCGCTCCTCATAAGAGATGACACTATGAAAATAGAATGCCGCCTGGTGTTATGTGTCATCCTTCAGATGGGAAAGCTTGAAAGCATTTTGATAGGACGTATCCAGATTATGCTAGTGAACCGATGAATGTTTGGTTGGGTTTGTGTGCTGATGGTTTCACGCCATTTTCTGTTTCTACCACACCATATTCATGCTGGCCAGTCTTTATTACGCCACATAATCTTCCGCCTGAAATATGTATGACCAGTCCATATATATTTTTAAATTGTGTTATTCCCGGTTCCCGCAATCTAAAGAGTTTGATTGATGTATTTGCAACATCTGATTGATGAGCTAAAATAGTTGTGGTATGATGGAGTTGAGACATATGACATATCAGCTAAATAAAATTTCAACTTGCGTGCTAACTTAATGTGGACCATTAATAATTTTTCTGAGTATGGAATGTTGTCTGGGTGGATGACTGCTGGAAAGTTAGCATGTCCTTACTGCATGAAAAATGGTAAAGCATTCACTTTAAGACATGGCCGAAAACAGTCATGGTTTGATTGTCATCGTCAGTTTTTGCCAGTTGATCATGAGTTCAGAAGGTTGAAGAACGCATTCAAAAAGAATACAGTTGAACATGATTTGCCACCTCTAATTTTGTTCAGTGAGGAAATTTGGGAGAGGGTTTAGAACTTCACTAAAGTTACCGAGGCCCCACCTTCTAGATTTCCTGGATATAGTGTTACTCATAACTGGACAAAACAGAGCATATTTTGGGAGTTTCCATATTGGAAGGATAATCTTCTCCGACATAATCTTGATATCATGCATATTGAGTAGAACTATTTTGATAATTTGTTCAACACAGTGATGGATGATAAGAATAAGACGAAAGATAAGCCGAAAGGTAGACTGGACTTACAAGAATATTGCAGGCCACCTAAATTACATTTGCAGTCTGCGAACAATGATAAGGTGTTCAAGCCCAAGGCTAGCTACATTTTGGAACAAAGACGACAGATTTGTGACTGGGTTGCAAATCTAAAGATGCCCGAGGGCTATGCTTCGAACTTGGGAAAAATGCCGATATGGTTGAAGGAAAGCTAACTCATATGAAAAGTCATGACTGTCATATCTTCATGAAAATCTTAATCCCTATTGCATTTTGTGGTTTGCCTGAAAATATCTGGAAACCCATCACAGAGATAATTTTTTCTTCAAAGACTTATGTTCTACCACATTAAGGGAAGAAAACCTATTTCAAATGAATCGAAACATTCCTGCAATCAGTAATAAGCTGAAAAAGATTTTTCCATGTGGTTTCTTTGGTATGATGGAACAACTTCCAATTCATCTTATACACGAGGCGTGACTTGGAGGGTCGGTTCAATGCAGGTAGATGTATCCATTCGAGAGGTAATGATCAAACCTTGATTTATTCTTGTAATTTTCTTTAACATTATCGTCTAATATGACAATGTACAGGACTATCGGCAAGTATAAACGATTTGTCAAACAGAGGAATAGGATTGAAAGATCCATATGCGAAGCCTATCTTGCAAAGGAAACTGCCTATTTTTGTTCTTACTACTTCGACAGTCATGTGCCATGTGCTAGAAATAGGCCCAATCGGCACAATGTCGTGATTGAGATTGATCCATTATATCCATCAATGTCTATATTCAATCAACCAGGCCGAGGTTCTAAAGATCGAACAAAAATGGGCCTAAGTAGTATGGAGTACAAATCAACTTCAAATCATGTGTTGCTAAATTATCCGGAAGTTCAAGCCTTTCTTAAGTAAGTGTTGATGTAAGATTAATTTACATGGACTACTATTTAATTTAGTTGATGCAACTAACAAAATTTTCAATGTGTCGCTCAGTGACTTCGTGAGTCAATTTGGCCTTGATGCTGTATATTCTACATTTGAGGCATGGTTTAAAGAGTGGGTAAGTGCATTTTACATACTTTCTCACATGTGAATATACATACTTAGTCACTTGTGAATATACTTTCTCACTTGTGATATATTTAACACTACATGTAGGTCAATAATCCAAACAACGGTGTTAATTAATTTTTGAAATATATATCTTGGGGACCTGCACCTACGGTTACAACTATGTCAAAGTATATTGTGAGTGGTTACAAATTTCACACAGAGGAATGCTCCAAGTATAACGATAACAGTGGGGTGTGTGTCAAAGGTGGTGAAGACAACCAGGATGGGGAAAATGAATATTATGGTTTGATTAAATAGATTGTAGAATTATCATATTTAGGTTGGACAAATAAGAAGATCATACTTTTCGGATGCAAGTGATTTGACCCAACCTAGAAGAGGTACAAATGTACGTTCACAGTACAACATAATTGAGGTTAATAAAAAGAGGGAGTATGATCGCTATGATCCTTTTATAATTACAGAAAAAGTTAGGCAAGTGTATTATGCTCCATATCCATTGCAGAGGGATAAGGCTGATTGGTTGGTTGTAATCAAAACTAAGTCTGTTGGTAGGGTGGAAGTTGAGAATGTGCTAGATGTTGCTTACTAAAACGATACCTCAAGTGTTAACCAAATGGTGGATGATCACTCAGAAAATGACTTGGAGCATCCTCAACGCATATTAAAAGAAGTTAATATGGAGGAAATAACAATCATAGAAAATGAGGACGAAGAATCACCTAATAAAAATGAAATAAGTGAAGAGGAAGAATTTTCAAACGAGGAAGGATACTTCGAAGACGATTAGCATGTTAGTTTTTTCAAGCTCTCTCAACTCATATAGATTTATATTCTCAATTCTAATATTTTCTTTAATTTATGCAGATGACCGGTAGGGATCAAGGTAGGTCTAGGAAGGATAAAAGGCCTATTGATCATGATGATGGTGCTACACCCTCGCTTCCTTCCACTCCACACTTGCATCCCTCTGCTGCTGATGGCTGACAGCAATCTTCTAGGCACACATCTTTTTCACCACATCCATCTACTCATCAGACTGCCTACCATTCGCCCTCCCAGCTGTATTCTTACCATTCTCCACCATAGGGCTATACCCCACTTCCTCCACATGATCCTGCGTATAGTTACATGGGTCGATCGAGTCCGTAGTCACAAGGACATGCGGTGATACGCCCGTCATATGCTCCATTTGCTTCATCACCAGCTGGATCGCATCCATCTAGATTTTAGCCAGACGGATCACAACAGTAGTCTGCGTCACAGAAGGGATCTAGATCGCAGTCGGTGTGTGGATTGCAGCTATCTTCATCAGCGACCCCGTCTCCCTCTCCATGGAGTTCATCTCCTAGCATTTATAGACTTCGCCTTCGGGATAGTAGCGGTGAGCCAGATGCCTCCCCTTCTGCGCACGCTTCAGATTCATCGGAGGAAGATGATCCAGAATAAATGCGATATGATCGTTATCATAGGATGATCATCAGGCCTGAGGGCAATGGATAAGATTTATTTATTACTTCTTTGTTTTTACTGAATTATAATAGCTAGTCTTATCTATTTAATATAATTTCTATGATGCAGGTTCATACTTAATCATCGGACTACAAAGATAATCACTGAAGCTCTTGGCCGGTTGTATGATGCACCATATGCGACTTGGAGTGAATTTTCACCGGAGCTCGTAGAGCAAATTTTCAACCAATTTAAGATTCTAATACAATTCTTATCTATTTAAGCATTATATTAACAATATTTTCATCTAACGTTACACACTTCATTAGCAGAATAAGTGTGCCTGGAAGGACCGGCATAACAGTGCCATTCTTGCAAATTTTAAGTTCAAATGTTGTAAGAGACTATCCAATTCCTTCTGTTCTGCTCGAAAGAAGAGCAAGAAGCCTTCATGGGTTCTACTGCACATATGGGAGGATCTGCTGAGGCAGTGAACCACTGAGAAGTTTGAGAAGAGGAGTGAACAGGGAAAAAAGGCCCGAGCACTTGAGAAGGGTGGCTCCTTGCACTGTGTGGGTGCAAGGAGCATGGAGACTGCGAGGAGACTACTGGTAATTCCTTAAAATATTTAACTCTATTTTTATCGAACTATATTTATATATTTTAATTTAGTTAACATGTTTTATTATATTTATAGAAAAAAAAATATGGGAGGAAGATGACTTATGATGAGTTCTTCATGGAGACTCACATCCGGAAGAAGAAGGCACTGACAGATACTAGATGGGTCGAGGACCGCGCGGAGACTACATAACTACTATAACTTGAAATTAATATTTATAATAAATAATTTTCTATCTTCTAAATAAAGGGTCATTACAAGATTAATGTGGAGGAGTATACTCAGAGCTTGCCACCGAATGAGCAAGGCGAGCGACCACCTCTTTCAGACGAAGAAGCGTAGAAGGTATGGTTGGATGTTGTTGGTGGTCCTAAAAAGGGGATAGCATATGAGCTTCCAGAGAGATCATTTCGGCACTACAGGGCTGGATTACAAGGTATAGGAACTTCAGCCCAGGGCGAGGCAATTGATAGGTCGACTCTCTCGTCTATGGAGAAGAAGATTGCAAAGATGACAGCAGAGCTTGAAGAGACAAAGGCTAGAGAACAAAAGAGAAATAAACAATTTGATACTCTTCAAGTTCAGCTAGAAAAGAGAGACCAACAATTTAATCTCCTTCAAGGTCAGCTGGCCAATCTTCTTGCTAGTGGTGCTTTCCCCATTCCCCGGTCTCGTGAGCCTTCCCCAGATGCTAATCCTTCTCGTCGTGATCCTTCGAACCATGCTGATGATGAAGCTTCTAGTAGTGAAGATGGAGATGATGCAATACAAAATACTCATTGAATGGTGTGTATTGCTAAACAAAGTCTTGAACTTGTGAATATTTAGTTGGAATAGTTTTCAATGATGATTGTATTGTTGATATTATTTTGTTATTGAACATTTGTATTATTGTTGTTGTGGTTGGCGTTGTTGTCGTGGTTGTTATTAGCGTTGTTGTTGTGGTTGTTATTAGCGTTGTTGTTGTGGTTGTTGTTGGTTAATTGTTGTTGTTGTTGGTTAATTGTGGTTGAATGGTAGCAATTTTTAAATGCTGCCATTATATGATAGCTATTGGTTGTAATTGGCAGGTGGTGTAGCTTAAAAGCTGGCATATTCTGCTAGGTTTTTACCCAGAAAATCGACCGATTTCGGTCGAAATTCTCATATTAAAACCGAAAATTTCATAATTTCCGACCGACTTCGGTCGGTAATTTCAATGCACAATCTGAAGAAATTTAAAATTACCGACCGAAGTCGGTCGAAAATAACATTATTTATTTATTTATTTATTTATTTATTTTTTAATTATTTCGACCGATTTTTGTTGGTCTACTAAAATTTAAAAACAAAAGTAAAATTATCAAATAATTATATTTCCGACCGAAATCGGTCGCTATTTTAAAAAGTAAATAAAATATAATTTACATATTACCGACTGATTTTGATCGGTATATTTATTTTTCCAACAAAAATTGTCAGTTAAAGTGGTCAACCAAAGGTTGAATTAATCGACTGACTTCGGTCGGAAAATTGCGACCGTCTTCGGTCTAAAATCGGTTGGAAATCGATTGGTTTTTTTTATATTTTTGACCAATTTTCGTCGTTCTTCTTGGATGTTTTTTGGCAGTTTTTTAGTAGCGAATAAACTTATAGAAGAAAGAAGAAAACAAAACTTGTATAAGTAACTGGAGTGCAAGAGATTTATTCCTTGAAGTTGTGAAAAAGAGAGAGTAAGCAACATTTTCTTGCCATCTCCTCAGGGATAATATATGGATATATTTTACCTTTGGCTCTGTGATACAACTTCTCTATGCAAATTAACTTTAACCTCTGTTCCCATATAGTTTCTTTTTTTCCTTTTAGTTTTTTCATACTGACTGATGTTACCCCACTTCCTCGAAAAAGAAAAAGGATTTGAGTATTGGTGCCCAATACCATAAAAAAAAAACTTTTACAGATAAGGAGTACATTATACGTCGGGTTAGAGTAGAGCAAAATCATGGCTGTTGAGGATTTTGCTAAAAAAAAAAATCGACGGAAGATAGTGATGATGATGACATGCCCTTAGTTTTAAAACGAAGTAGTGCCGCATCGAAGTCAAATCACTCAAATTCGTAGTCTCAAAAGCATGATGGACAAGTAGGAAGGCAAGTTTCTAATCTACATTCTACTAATGGCCAAATCTCTAGTCCTCAAAAGGTTAAGACAGTCACCTCTGTTAATGCATTTCCAGCAGTTTCACCTTTGGCAAGTCCAAAAGCATCACTTTCATCAGGCAGGACCTCAAAAAAATTTTCTTTACCAAATTCTAGGCCATCAGCTTCAGATCAATCACAAAATATAAACCAACGTAAATCAAATACTGCTACTAAGGAGGTGAAGCCTACTGTTCAACCAAAACTGGAAACAAATGATGATGCCGAAGAATCTGAAGATGATAAACCATTGAGCACTAGGCTTTTTTCAGGGTTATCTAAGAGCAATTCCAATCATGCCATCGAACTCAAAGTACCTGGAACTTCAGAATCAATTGAAATTTTTGGAGCCCTTAAACCAGAGGATTCAGATGATGAAATTCCATTAGCGTCAAGGTTCCAGTTGAAATCCAATGCTGTGGCTTCTACTAGCAAGTCTTATCATCCGGTAGAAGTTAAACCTTTAGGAACCAAAATTCAGCAAAATGGATCAGCATCTACCGCAATTTCAAGTAAAAGACCTCTTCCGGGTGAGGTCAAGTCTACTATTCAGGCTTCAGTTAAAAAGCCTAGGATTTCTGATGCATCTATACCAGTTAATAGTAAGCATTCTTCTGTTAAAACTGAAACAAACAGTGTAATCCCACAAATGGAAGGGGAAAAAGCTGAGGTCATCCGTTCATTTCAAAAGGGAGGCAGCATAGTTGCTTTGGTAGGTGATGAGATTAATGATTCACCCGCATTAGTTGCTGCTGATGTTGGTATGGCAATTGGAGCGGGAAATGATATTGCAATAGAAGCTGCTGAGTACGTGTTAATGCGGAGCAACTTGGAGGATATAATCACTGCCTTAGACCTCTCAAGGAAGAAATTTGCATGGATTAGGTGGAATTATATCTTTGCCATGGAGTACTATGTGATCGCTATTCCAGTGGTCGCAGGGGTTTTCTTTCCTTTGTTAAGACTGGAGTTGCCACCTTGGGTTGCTAGTGCATGCATGGCAATGTCATCCGTAAGTGTTGTATGCTCTTTTTTGTATCTAAAGAGATACAAGAAACCCAGACTTATCGCTATATTGGAAATAACTATAGAGTAGGAATGCGGTTAAATAATGAAGAGCAAAAAAAAAAAAGGACAAAAAAAGTAGGAATTAGGATCAATTCCAATTTTTGTGTATTCTTTAGCCTTCTCTTTTTCTTTTCTTTTTTCCCTTTGATTCACGCTGTATTTGAATTACTCACCCTCTCAGTGTAAATGCTTTCAGTTTGTAAGTTTTTCTTTTGTTCTTTTATAAGTTTAACCATGCTCCCAGTTTGTAAGTTGTCCTATGTTCTTTTATGAGTTTTGACAATATAAGAGAATTTTTAACACTACAAGGCCGTTAAAAGATACCTATCATAATAAGGCAATTAACCTGCTACAATTTAAAGTTACGAGTAGTGTAAAAAGCTTATATATTGTTAGTGCATGTAATTCAATGGTTTATATAATGAACAAAGTGAAGATGAAAGATCTATCATGCCTTGTACTCGCCTTAGACTACCCTTCCCTTCTACTAGTGATGCCTTTGTCCTGTCTCACGACATTTTGGAGATTGCTTCTTATATAAAAGATAAATAGACGATGCATAACCTTATTGCACTGAAATGAATGACTATACTACGACTATTATATGGACCACTCTTGTAGTGATCGACTGTATAACCTTGAAAAACATGTTTCATCTCTCGCATCTCGACAAATCTAGTCCAATAAGGCACTCCTCTAATGATGGAGTTTCTTTAAAGTAGATAGATGATAAAACAAGCACAACTAAAGTAGGTGTGAGTGTAACAACTAGTAGAGTATATCGAATCTCCTAGTGTGTACTCAGGTATGACTAATATTATTGATTAAAGTCAAATCTTGAATAAAGTAACGAATTCACTATTTAATATATAGTACATTTTTTATTTTTTTTAAATGTTATAAATATACACACATACGTAGAAATAGATAGATACTGATATACACACATTATATATATCCACATTTCTAGATTATATCCTCTCCAATTGCGAAGGTAAATTAAATATCATTTTGAAACAGATATTCTTATCAATTTTGAAGTATGAATTTGGATGCCGAGGTGTTAAAATTTAATTTCATTTCATCGGCATTTATGATAAAATCTAGAAACTCTAGTGAGAAAGAATTAAATTTCAAGCATTATATATAAGATACATATGTCCGCTCAATAATATACTCAATTGTAAGCTTTTCTAAATAACCGTATGTGAAGTTATGGTTCTCTGCTTTTCTTTCTTGATTCCTTGATTTAACAATATAAGTGAATTTCTCTCTGCTATAGGGCTAAGACCCCGTTTGATTTCATATAAAAGAGGTTTTTAATCTAATTCATTCAAATATTAGCCCATTAATTGTATATATTTTTCTTTTCTATAACCATTTAATTGATAAGTTCAGATCTTGTATAGACTCTTGAAAACATCAAGAGAGAGATAATGTTAAATATTCATGTAAATTTATCGTTTTATAAATGTTCTATCTACTAATTCCAAGCTAAATTACCATCGGTAACCACCACCGCCACCACCATCAACAACCATCTTTCCCGCTAACATTCATCGCAGAGCCACAACCACCAACCACTTCCATAGCTAGTCACTACTGACCACTATTGCACAAACACCATCGCTAGTTGTCCACGACCACTATCAATTACCTTCTCACAACTTTACAATTGGCTATCACCGCTCCAACTGCCATTGTTTGTAGATGTTAAAGTTTACTTCATTAATAGCAAATAATAGTTTATAACAAACCATCTAAATTAATTTTTTTTATAGATATAATATATAATTATTATTATATATAATTTTGTATTTATTAATGTATTAATAAGCTAAATTGTATATATATACAATTTGAATTATTTAGAGGTAATACCTTAATAATCATATATGTATTCATCACGATCCCAATTTTGCTCCATAGGATGTCGTGACGGCACCTAGTTTCTAAGACTAGGTAAGCCTAACATTCATGTAGAAATAACTGAAATAATAATTGAAGTCTCAAAACTCAGCAACCATATAAAATAAACTCTGCATCTCAGCATATACAACTCCCAGGACTCGGCGAATAGAAGTCACAAGCTCTAAGTAGTAGTACTGAAGAATCTTATACATCAATGTCTATAAAAGATAATGAAACAAGGAAATCTAGGTAGAGGGGGACTCCAAGGCCTGCGAACTCCGGCAGGTATACCTTGAAGTCTCCGCAGCTAAACTCTCGCTAATGCCTAAGCTGATAGGATGTACCTGGATCTACACAAAAAGACGTGTAGAAGAGTAGTATGAGTACACCACAATGGTACCTAGAAAGTGCCAAGCCTAACCTCGGTAGAGTACTGACGAGGTCAGGTCAAGGCCCTACTGGAACAAATAAGAAAAACTGTACAAGTGTATAATGGTGAACTAATGATGAAAATGGTAATGAGGCAATTAAAGAAATACACTGAAATATAGCTACACTGTACTAGGCAAATAATGCTTCACCGAAGAAAACAAAGGAGGTTATGACACGGAACAAAACAACAAAACACTAGTAAAGAAATAAAAAGTATAAGAATCACTATCGAGGTATCCTCTTGTAGTCTCAAATCATAATCAATTCACAATCTTTCCTTATATCACCGCCGGAACCTTGCATTTAGTTGTGAAAATCATTTTTTCCGAGCATCTCGCATTTTAGCCCATATTATCACACGGCATGGTTTCTAGTAGTTCCCCTACTAACCACGCGTATCAAGCCCACCTTATCTCATAGCATACGTTTCAACCCCCAAATCTTATACCACCGCATGCGTATCAATGTCACAATGTATCACAAATTGCACCGCAAGTGCCCAATTTCACAACTTGCCACAGAAGCCAACAATAACAATATTTTCACAATAAAGAGCCCATGGCTCAACCACAATGTACATAAGAGTCTCAACAATAATAACCGGTAGTGAATAACTCAACAAGAATAGTATTACACAACTTAACACTTTGCCTCAATGCAAATTACGACCTTTATAACTCAATACCAATTTCAACAACAAGATATTCCAAGAATAATAACTTCAAGCAAAGAATTCAACGGTTAAATAATGAATATGGAATAAAGGAAACAAGAATTTCAACTAAACATGTAGAGCAATTAGCAAGTAAGAGATAAGACAAGTAGAACATGTAAAAAATAGACTAATGATGATGAATATAGCATGTTAAGATAACTCAACTAAGGCATGAAAGGAATCTACATGGCCCATGGCTCAACCACAATGTAGCACAAGAGTATCAACAATAATAAACAGTAGTGAATAACTCAACAAGAATAGTGTTTCACAACTTAACACTTTGTCTCAATACAAATCACGGCCTTTATAACTCAATACCAATTTCATCAACAAGATATTCCAAGAATAATAACTTTAAGTAAAGAATTCGACGGTTAAATAATGAATACGGAATAAAGGAAACACGAACTTCGACTAAACATGTAGAGCAATTAGCAAGTAAGAGATAAGACAAGTGGAACATGTGAAAAATAGACTAATGATGATGAATATAGCATGTTAAGATAACTCAATTAAGTCATGAAAGGAATCTACATAGCTCAAACAACTCTTCGCGTTCGCAATAACCCACTCGCGATCGCAAATAAGGAAACCAGTGGCAGCAGATTCAGCAGTCTTCAAGGTTCAGAAATGCACCGAACATGATCCGAATTACACTGGAGGCCTTCCGGACCTCAACCAAATATACCAACAAGTCCTAAAAGATCATACAAACATGTTCGAAGCATAAAATCACATCAGACAACACTAGAACCACAAATCGCGCATCGATTCAAGCCTAATGAACTTATGAACTTCTGAATTCCAAAACTAATGCTGATTCATACCAAAACAACTCCGATTGACTTAAAATTTTGTACACAAGTCATAAATGACAGGAGAAACCTATTTCAATTTTTGGAATCAAAATCCGACCCCGATATCAATAAAGTCAACTCCTAGTCAAACTTTCCAACGTTCCATACCTTCAACTTTTCGACTTTCGCCAATTCACGCTGAAACGACCTAAAGACCTCCAAATCAACATTCAGACACACTCCTAAGTCCAAAATCACTATACGGAGCTGTTGTAACCGTCAAAATTCCATTCTAGAGTCGTCTATGCAAAAGTCAAACTACCGTCAACTCTATCAACTTAAGACTCCAACTTAGGGACTATGTCCTATTTCTCTCCGAAACTCACCCGAAACCAAAACCAAATGCCCCCTACAAGTCACGTAGCTATAATAAAACATAGAGGAGGCAAATAATAGGGGATCAGGGCTAAAACACTCAAAACGACTGACCAGGTCGTTACAGTATTAAACCTGAGGTAATACCTTTATAATCAAATATGTTTTAAACCTCAAAGATATTTTAATTTAAAAAAATGGACTTTTCACTCGCTTATCTAAGATATTCTAATGTTTTTTTATATGCCTGAATTAGGTTCCGAAGGATTGGTAATTCTGGAAGTTAGTATGAAAAAACTTCACAAGTTCCTAGCTATTCTACCTATCGGATTTAAAACGTTATGTTTCAGGAAGCCTCTGTCATCTGCAGATAGTAGTTATATGTTTTTTCTAAACATGAATTTTTTTAAACACAATCAAACATATCTTTCCATAAAAAATTATTTTAGAAAATTGTGTATTTAATAGACAAAGGTTTCAAATCTTTAGTTTAGCAAAGAAATGAATAATATATCCTATGCTTTTTGTTGGATTCAAAAGTTTAAGTTGTTAAAGAAATGCGAGGTTTATTTGTAAAAATTTTTTCTCAACAAATAACTCTATTAGAAATCAGAGTCACTTTTTATTTGCACATACATGAACAAATTGCGGAAATAGACCTTTATGACAGCATAATTTTGGATCCTTGAGTTTTTAACGTAAATATGAACTTCTTTTTATATGGAATAATTAATTTTCTTATTTAAATAAATGCAGGCTAACTATACACACCGGAAAATGGCAAGACAGATTCGCTAATCATCTTCTCGTTCAAGAATATCTCATCCTTAATTTATTTTCAGTAATTTAACGATTTTTTGTTTGAATTTTGAGTTATCAGTAGATTTGTATATGTAATGGTTTGCAATGTGTAAGTTACATGTTTTATGGGGTCGAATTCGATCGCTTGCATAAGGAATATCGATTTCGAATTCATACGACCGGCATCAATTGGAGTCACTGCTCGATAGGCCGGGATCGAAACATCGAGAAGTGAAGGCCAAGACCGGATTCCATCGAAATAGAGCTCGAAGCCAAGGTGCTCGAGATGAAATCATTGAGGCCGATTAGGGTAAAACACCCTAGCGTAAAATCATTAGATTAGCATAACTGAAGGACCAAAAATCCCGTGATACGTGAATATCTCAAGCGGGAATCACGGCAAAGATCAGTAAAGACGTTGAAGCCATTAATTCTAGGGATATTTTACCTTGTAGATAGGTTTTTACCTTATATAAAGCTCATTCCCCTCCCTATATAAAGGGGGAGCAAAATTGTAAAAGGGGGACACACAACACACGATCAATATATACAAAGCTACAGTCTATTCTAGTCACTTTCTCAATCTATCTGCTTCATATTTTATTTTAGAGGATTCTGTCACAGCAAAGCTACTCAATATTTGTGATTTGCTTTCTTTCTTATTTACTGAATTTTATCTCTATTTTCGTTCATTCTTTATTTGTATCAAATTAAGTCACGTATCCTTGTCGCTATGGCCATTCATGAAATGGGGGATGAACATCGTTGGCCCTCTCCCCTACACACCAGGTAAGGCTCAGTTCATTCTTTTTATGACTGACTATTTCTCCAAACGGGTTGAAGCACAGGCGTACGAGAAAGTTAGGGAAAAGGAGGTAATCAACTTCATCTGGGATCAAATCGTATGCCGATTTGGGATGCCATCGGAGATTGTGTGCGATAATGGCGAGCAGTTTATCGGCAGCAAAGTGATGAAGTTTTTCGAAGACAACAAAATCAAAAGGATCCTACCGATGCCCTATCACCCCAGCGGCAACGGACAAGCTGAATCAACCAACAAAACCATAATTCGAAACCTAGAGAAAAGGTTAACCGACGCGAAGGGAAAATGGAAAGAAGTATTGCCTGAAGTCTTATGGGCATATCGCACAACCGAGAAAACCAGCATCGGGGCCACTCCTTTCTCTCTAGTGTACGGTGCTGAAACGTTGATACCAGTCGAAGTGGGCGAACCAAGTATCAAATTCCGCTACGCAACCGAAGAATCGAATAGCGAAGCTATGAATACCAACTTGGAATTATTGGATGAAAGAAGGGAAGCCGCCCTTGTTCGAATAGCCGCCCAAAAACAAAATATTAAAAGGTACTACAACCGGAGAGCCCATCTTCGACATTTCAACATCGGAGACCTAGTGCTCAGAAGAATCACTCCCAATACTCGAAAACCGAACGAAGGGAAGTTAGGGCCGAACTGGGAAGGGCCTTACACCATCTTAAAGATCACTGGGAAGGGATCTTACAAGCTTGGAACAATGGATGGAAAACAGCTACCGAACAATTGGAACATAAACCACTTGAAACGATACTATTGTTGAGGTATGAACTTTCGTTCTTCGCTTGTTTGTTTTATGTTACTAACACCTGCAGGTATCAAATGAGGTAACCTCAAGCCAGGAAGCACAAGACATTAGAACTGAAAGCACGCGTTGCACTCTTTTTCCCTTCGACCGATTTTGTCCCAAATTGGATTTTATGGCAAGGTTTTTAATGAGGCAACCAGGAATCGTGCTAACTTAGATCGGTCGCATATCGAAGGCAATAATGTTCGGTGCTCAACTTCGATCGACCGTGAATATCAGAAGACTGCTTGGCTATTTCAATTCATTGCTTAGATACTTCAATTTGGGGGAACTTCTCATAGATCACTAGGAATCGATGTAAGGGTCAAATGGCCAAAAGAACCGTTCCCAAATAGATTGATCTACCCACTAAGAAAATTGTACAAGCACTTGAATGCTAATAAAAGTTCTTTGGCACCGATATCTTGTCTCCGAGCCCAAGGGCCATTTCATTCTTCGTTGCACGACCGAAAACTAACATTGCTCAGAGTTTCATATGAAAATCGAAGGGGAATAAGACCTGCTAAGGCAAACCCCAATTTATCAAAGGCCAAGGCCATATCGAGTTAACGAAGCTCGAAGGGGACTAAGACCTGTTAAGGCAAAACCCCGATTTCTTAAAGGGCTAAGGCCTAATCAAGTTAATAAAACTCGAGGGTGAGTACGACCTGTTAGGGCGAACCCCGATTTCTTAAAAGGCCAAGGTCGCGTCAAGCTAATGAAACTCGAAGGGAAGTAAGACCTATTGAGGCAAACCTCGGCCCCTTTTCGAAGCTCAGGCCTTATCAAATCGGCCGAAGAAAGGAAAAATATGCTAATGCATATTTTCAAATTGGCTAAGTCTAAACTAAGCCTGAAGAGCAAAAAATCCTACAAGTTGAACCATCGGTTCTAAGTACGAAGAATCAAAATAGATCAAACAAGAAAGGGAAATAAAGGGAGATCTTTATATATATATGAACAAAGTATGTTACAGGAATGAGGAAGTCAAAAAAAAAAAAAGAGAAGTCTCTATTCGGAATTCTCGGATTCTTCTTCTTCTTCTTCTTCTTCTTCTTCTTCTTCTGGGAAGGCCCGCTTTCTAGCCTCGTCTTCGATCTTCTTTGTATCATCGATCTCGGTAGATAAATCGAAGCCCTGAGCTTGTAACTCTTCGAGAACATAAAGGCGGGTTTGGCACTTGGTATATTCGACCAAAATCTTCGATTTTTCCTAAGCAGCCTCGGCATCGGCCCTATATTGGGCTATTAACTCATCGGCCTCAGCTTTGGATGTAGCAACCTCCGATTTTGCCGATTGCAGCTCGTTGACCAAAATGTCGCGATCCGAAGTGAGCGTATCGACCTGGGATTGAAACGTATCGGTACTCTTAGTCAGAGTCTCGATTTTCTCTTGTGTCTCTGAAAGTTGATTTTCCAAAGAAACCATTTGAGCTTGGAGGGTTTCTTTTTCCGAGGTCAGCATATTGGTCTTGGCTCTCCATTCATTAGTTTCTGCTTTGGCCTCACTCAACGCGGATCGAAATTGGTTTATTCGGTCAAGTTGCTGCCCCACCTGGTCGAGTATACCAGAATTTTCCTTGCGCACAAAGTCTAGTTCGGCCCGAAGGGTCGACATCTCCCCTTCGAGCCGCTCACGACGTGCCTTTTCTTCCCTTAGTCGAAGAGAAGCCTCATGATGAAGCACCGAGGCCTACGAGTACAAAAGAAAATAAGACAGTTAGTCAAAATTGAAATGTAAAATGGCAAACACCGACAGGGCTTATCGGAAGTTTACCTTATTTGATGCTTGTTGAGCTTCATTGAACAAGCAGGCTTCATCCACCTCGTCCATTGCGACCTGATCTTCATCGGTCACAAAGCACCGAAGATAACTAGCCAACCCCATAGGCGCAGAAAGGGCCCTAGCATCTTCGGGAATGGCAAATCTTATTATTCTTTTTCGATCAGGGTTTGAACTCGAAGCAGGAAATCTATCGACCAGCTTTGGACCGAAAGATGCCTTGCTCGTTTCGGTGGAGGGACTCTTCCTCGGCATTTCGAGCCCAAAAGTATCCGCCGATGGCACACTGTTGAAGAAATCTTAAAAAGGTCCTTCCGGCATATGACCTTTGCTCGGTGGATGTGCTTTTGCGGCTCGGGCTTCATTAAGAGTTGACTCCGAGAAAGAAGGGGAGTCCATTGTGTCACGACACAAGCCGGAGGGCCGCGACTGGCACCTGGACCCTACTCGCCGGGTGCCGACATACCTGTCATCAAACTTCTCTTATTGTCTATAAGGACCGACGAGGTTAGTATAAATAGCAAACAATAATCATAATCAGCTTAAACTTTCCGATCATGTCATGTACATACATATACAATATGGCCAACAAGGCTGCAATGCAAAAACTATTCAACAAAATACATTTGCCGACAAGGCAATCTCACTATACCTAAGTCAACCCCTTGTCTATAAGCCTCTACAAGAAGACAAGCAATGCAACCTAGGTTGGAACAGGGCTCCAACATTCCCATAATGCCTATAACAAAATGCATACCAAGACCACGGCAAGTCCGAAGAATGGATCTCGCCAATATCCGCTGAATTGGGCAGCCTACTGTGGTGGGGAAGCCTCGTCTATGTGTCTGTCCGGACCTTCAGCACGACATGCAGCGTCCACAGAAGAAAGGACGTCAGTATGGATAAAGTACTGAGTATGTAAGACAGGAAAACATAATATAAGAACAATATTATGCGTCGGGATAAGAAACATACAACCTGTACCATCTGAGTGCCTCTGAGGGCGACTAACATGAAATGCCTGATGTGCATATGCATATACTTATATCCTTTGAAAAATCATCATATATATATATATACGCCTCTGTGGGCCTCATCATCATCATACCCAACTGATCAGTGGTTGCACAATAGGTGCCGTACCCGGCCGACTATAGCACGACTTGGTAGAGTAAAATAGCTGTCGACTATAGCGCGACTAAATAGAGTAAAACATATACATATGTATAGTTGCACAATAGGTGCCATACCCGGCCAACTATAGCGCGGCTCGGTAGAGTAAAATAGATAATGCATGCTGGACTCATAGGAATCACACTTTCTGAACCTTTCAAAATGACGTAAGGTCGAAGAAACAACACACATCAATCCTACCATAGGAGGGGAAACAATATAAGCGCTTCTAGCTTCTAAGAGTAGAGTATCTTTGAGGGCTCGTTCATTGTATTATGTATAATTAGAGTCGTGCAAAAGAAAGAAAAGGACGGTCTCACATTCCTGGTATATACTGCACCAATCTCAAGCCGTGCAACTACCACTACTCCTTAGTCTACAATATAAGAAACGATTCTATTGTTATCCTTTAAGCGTTAGAGTTATTATTGACCATAACCTTAAATCTATATGGTGTTTCTCCACACCCTTCTTCCTCCAAAACTCCACAAAATAGCAGTAAAACATGCAACCCTACAGCAACCCAAAACAACCACAACCCAGTCCATTACCAGTGATTATCTTGAACTCATGGCTTCCGATCACCATCCCGTGAGTTCTTACATGCATAGAACGAATTATCAAGAATTCCTAAGAGAAAGAATGTATGGAAGAGAGCAGTAACATACCTTGCATGTTGGATGACTCAGCCCTCTTCTTTGGTTCTTCAACCTCTAGGTTTTACTCCCAATTAGGGCTTGAAGGAGAGGGAAAATCGGTTGGGGTCTTTCCTTAGTTCTTCAATCTCTAGATCCCCAATTAGAACTTGAAAGAGAGGGAAATTGATTAGGGCTTGTGTGGGATTTTGTTTTGGGAAGGGGTCGCAGGGGGTTCTACTTGGTTTTTGGGGTTTGAATAGGGGTGAAATAACTGGTTTTATACTCCTTTCAAAGTCCCCTCCTGACCGACCTTGGGAACTTTAATCTTGTCCTTTAATTTGGCAAGTAAGTGATGCACGTGTCTGACGCCTACTAGTCTGCGACCGCATTTACGTCGCATAACCAACATGCGGTTCGCATTCTGGATGCGAATCTCAACCTAGAAATCTGTCTCATTCTGCGACATAGGAGGTCTGATTTGCGGTTCGCATTGTAGAAATGCGATCGCATATTAGACCGCATTTTTGACGTAGATTTCTGCCCAGAAATCTGTTTCAGTGTGCGATACATTAGGTACAATATGCAATTCGCATTTTAGAAATGCGATCGCATTTATAATCGCATTTCTGGCATTGATCTTCGTCCAGAAATCTGCCTTTGTCTGCGATTTCAGCTTGAGAAAATGCGGCTCGCGTGAGGGTTTTGCGGTAGCATACCCAGCTTTGCGAAGCCTTTTGCTCTTTTCTTGACTTTTTGAACTCTTTTCCGATTCTTAGGCCCTTATATGCAGACTATCTTACAGCGAAATCTAAAGTACGTAATTATGGGTTGTAATACTCTCCCCCCTTTAAGAACATTCGTCCTCGAATGTAAGGGTCTACGGGGATTTTTCCCATTGTGGATTTCGGCCGAGTTTCCCTCATCAATAGAGGACGAACTTGCGAGCATTTAACTCAACATACAGTCCTACAAAAGTATGCAAACTTATGGACATGTACATTATCTACATATTACCATTTTGTATTAAGAAAGAGTATTCTCAAGTTATTGCTTACCTCGTAAAGACGTTTCTCCTTTTAATGCGTTCTGCGTTCCCCCCGCACCCTCATTATCTCCATTCTGGAATAGGTAAGGGTATTTAGACTTCATCTCCTCCTCTTCTTCCCATGTCATTTCTTCCGTATTCTTGTTCCTCCACAATACCTTAACAGAAGCTACATCCTTTGTTCTTAGCTTGCAGACTTGTCGGTCTAGTATAGCCACTGGTACTTCTTCATATGATAGGCCCTCTGTGATTTGTACATCTTTGATAGGGACGACTCAAGAAGGATCTCCGATACATTTCCTTAACATAGATACATGTAATACGGGGTGGACAAGTTCCAATTTGGATGGCAATTCTAACTCATAAGCCACACGTCCAATTCGTCAAAGAATTTTATACGGACTGATATACCTTGGACTCAGCTTACCTTTCTTCCCAAAACGCATGACACCCTTCATTGGTGAGACCCTCAAGAACACCCAATCACCAACTTCAAACTCCAGATCACGACGTCGGACATCAGAATAGGATTTTTGCCTGCTTTGTGCCGTCTTCAATCGTTCCTGTATCACCTTCACCTTCTCAATGGCTTGGTGAATCAAATCTGGCCCATATAACTATGTTTCACCGACTTCGAACCATCCAACTGGTGATCTACATCTCCTCCCATATAGTGCCTCGTATGGGGCCATCTTAATACTGGAGTGGTAGCTATTATTGTAGGCAAATTCTATGAGTGGAAGATGGTCATCCTAATTTCCCTTAAAATCTAGAACACATGCTCGTAGCATATCTTCCAGTGTCTGAATTGTACGTTCAGCCTGTCCGTCAGTCTGTGGATGAAAAGCCGTGCTGAGATTCACCTGTGTGCCCAAACCCTTCTGAAAAGATCTCCAAAAGTTAGCCATAAATTGAGCTCCTCGATATGATATAATAGACACCGGCACACCATGAAGTCTAACAATCTCCTTAATATACAACATCGCATAGTCTTCAGCTGTGTAAGTTGTCTTAACTGGCAGAAAATGGGCACATTTCGTAAGTCGATCAACTATCACCCAGATGGAGTCAAACTTATGATAAGAGCGAGGTAATCCGATAACAAAGTCCATATTAATCACCTCCCATTTCCAGGTTGGAATCTCTATATTCTGAAGCAATCCACCGGGTTTCTGATGTTCTATCTTTAATTGACAATTGGGACACTGGGCTACAAATTCTGCAATAGACTTCTTCATGCTATTCCACCAATACTGTTCTTTGACGTCATGATACATCTTTGTCGAGCCGGGATGTATGAAATATCAGGATTGATGAATCTCATTCATAATCTTCTCTCGCAACCCTGCCACATTAGGCACACATAACCGGCCCTGGTATCTCAGTATTCCATCTCCTCCAATCTCAAAAGCCGTAATTTTACACTACTGAATGCCCTCTCTCAATCGTACCAAGATAGGGTCTTCATATTGCCGTGCTTTTACCTCGGTTACCAAGGATAATTCTGATGTATTATGTACAATAATACCTCCGTCCTCAGAGTCTAATAATTTGATTCTCATATTGGCTAGCTGATGAAGCTCTTTAGTCAACCCCCATTTACCTGCTTCAATGTGCACTAAGCTTCCTATTGACTTACGGCTGAGAGCATCTGCCACAACATTGGCTTTACCGAGATGATACAATATCTCGACGTCGTAGTCCTTTAGTAATTCGAGCCAACGTCGCCGTCTCAAATTCAACTCCTTTTGACTAAAGATGTATTGCAAACTCTTGTGATCTGTGTAGA
>MCJB01025490.1:135899-195717 GCA_002018475.1 Nicotiana obtusifolia | reverse complement strand
GTAGATGTCAACATGGACGCCGTACAAGTAGTGCCGCCATATCTTCAAAGCATATATTACTGCAGCCAATTCCAAATCATGAGTTGGATAATTCTTTTCATGCTTCTTCAATTTTCTTGACGCATAAGCAATCACCTTCCCATGTTGCATCAATACGCACCCCAAACCTACACCTGAAGCATCACAATATACTACATACCCTTCTGTTCCCTTTGGAAGAGTAAGCACTGGCGCGGAGGTCAACCGATTCTTTAGCTCCTGGAAACTATGTTCACAAGCGTCGGACCATTGGAACTTAGTAGCTTTCTGTGTTAACTTAGTCAATGGTGCCGATATAGAGGAAAAACCTTCTACAAACCTCCTATAATATCCTGCTAGCCCTAGAAAGCTGCGGACTTCTGACGGTGTTGTGGATCTTGGCCAACTCTTCACTGCATCGATCTTCTGAGTGTCGACAGTAATACCCTCGTTAGATATCACATAGCCTAGGATTGCTACTGAGTTCAGCCAGAATTCACATTTGGAGAGCTTCGCATATAACTTGCGATCCCGAAGGGTCTGTAATACTATCCGCAAATGGCCCGTATGTTCTGTCTCGGAACGAGAATACACTAGAATGTCATCAATGAATACAATGACGAATACATCAAGATAAGGCCTGAATAAAGTATTCATGAGATCCATAAAAGCTGCCGGGGCATTTGTTAGCCCGAACGACATCACCAAGAATTCGAAATGCCCATATCTCGTTCGAAAGGCTGTTTTTGGAATATCCTTCTCCTTGACCCTCACCTGGAAATACCCTGAACGTAGGTCAATCTTGGAAAAATATTTGGCACCCTGAAGTTGGTCGAACAGGTCGTCAATCCTTGGAAGTGGATATTTATTCTTTATAGTAACCTTATTCAACTGTCGATAATCGATACACATCCTCAACGACCCGTCTTTCTTCCACACAAACAAGACTGGCGTACCCCAAGGTGAAGTGCTAGGCCTAATGAATCCCTTATCCAGCAAGTTCTTCAACTGCACCTTCAACTCTCGCAACTCTGCCGGGGCCGTTATGTATGGAGGGATAAAAATCGGGTGAGTGTCGGGCAACACATCAATGCTAAACTTAATCTCCCTTTCAGGAGGAGGACCTGGGAGTTCCTCTGGGAAAACATCTGGAAATTCATTGACTACGGGAATTGATTGTAGAGTAGGAGGTTTCATCTCTGCATCCATAACGCGAACGAGATGATAAATGTACCCCTTTGAGATCATCTTCCTTGCCTTAAGATAGGAAATAAACCTACCTTTCGGTGAAACAATATTCCCTTTCCATTCAATGATGGGTTCACTAGGAAATTGAAATTTAACCATCTTCGTACGACAATCGACATTTGCATAACATGAGGCCAACCAGTCCATTCCCATTATCACGTCGAAATCAACCATTGTTAACTCAAAAAAATTCGCCGAGGTTTGACGACTACAAATCATCACAGTGCAACCTCTATAACAACCACAGAATCTCCTATTGGAGTAGATACCGCAAATGGTTTACTTATTATCTCAAGTTCGACGCCAAACTTATCAGCCACAAGGGGTGTAACATATGATAATGTAGATTCCAGATCAATCAACGCATATACATCATAAGAAAATACAGACAGTATACCTGTAACAACATCCGGAGACGACTCGAGATCCTGCCGACCTGCTAGAGCATAAATTCGATTTTGAGTACCACTTGGACTTGGCACTGCACCCCTACCCCTACCACAACCTGTCGACTGCTGGAAACCCCGCGCTGGAGGTCAGACTGATGAGGAAGAACCAGACGCAGATCCAGTCGGCTACACTATTCCATCATCTCCCCTATTAGGACAATCTCGCGTTATATAGCCAGGCTGTCCACAAGAATAGCATACATCGGAACCTCGACGACATAGTCTAAAATGAGCCTTGCCGCACTGATCACAACGTGGTGTTAGGGGCCTCGTCTGACTAGAATCCCTGTGATGTTGCGAGCCTGATGCCCGCGAACTCTGACCTGGACCCGAGTAGCTAAGTCGATCATATCGAGGTCTCTGAAATTGTGGAGGGGCACTAGCTACAGGTGGCACCGAACTCCTCGAATACTGAGGCCTGACACTACTTCTGAAGTCACCAGAATACCCTGCAAATCTCATCGTCTTATGCTAGCTCCTATCCTGCTCCCTATCTGCCCTCTGCTGGCGCTTACGATCCTCTAGGGTCTGGGCATAAGCCTGAATATGGGAAATATCCATGCCCTCTATTAAGGAGGCTGTCGTGCACTCATTTATCAGATATGGTCCCAATCCATTCACGAACAAATGAACCCTATCACTCATCTCGGCCACCATATGGGGAGCATACCTTGCTAAAGAATCAAACTGCATACTGTACTCTCGCACACTCATGTTGCCTTGTCTAAGGTTCAAGAATTTATCAGCTCTGGCTCGTCGTACCTCAACTGGCAGGTAGTGACGAAGAAATGCCTCAGAAAATTCCTTCCACACAGGTGGGGAAGCATTCGGACCCCTAGATCTTTCCCAACTATCATACCAGAAAACTGCTAAATCCCGTAACCGATAAGAAGCCAACTCTACTGCCTCCGTATCACTAGCATGCATAACCCGCAATGTGCGATGAATCTGGTCAATAAAAGTCTGCAGGTCCTCCTTGGGGTCTGACCCGGTAAACACTGGAGGATCTAGATTAATAAAATCCCGAACTCTGGCACTAACCGGTCTATCAGCAACACCGATATTCTGCCTCTGAGTTTGAGAAGCTACCAAGCTAGTCAACAACTGTACCGCAGTCCGCAAGTCCTGGTCTGTAGTACCAGATAGAGGAACTGGAGATGCTGGGTGGCTTCTAATGTCCTCTGAGGAAGGCGGAGTAGATGAGATTCGAGACGGCATCTCACTCTAAGGCTCACTTTGGCCTTCTCTTGCTTGGGGCACCTGACTGGGACCCTCTCCCGCATTTGTACCAAGGCGCCTACTAGTTTGCTTCCTAGTCGAAGGCATCGCTGTAGGAAAATAAGGCAAATGTTAGGGACGAACACTTACGACTCAACTCTAAGCACGATCTAGATTTAGGAAGAAGGTAACAACCCTAAATGTCAGGCAGCCTCCTGATTATAAATGTGGCGCGCTACACATCCATAATCAAGACTCTACTAGACACGGCTCATAGACAATTCCTAGGACAGACCTGCTCTGATACCAAGTTTGTCACGACCCAAGCCGGAGGGTCGCGACTGGCACCCAGACCCTACTCGCCGGGTGCCGACGTACCTGTCATCAAACTTCTCTTATTGTCTATAAGGACCAACGAGGCTAGTATAAATAGCAAACAATAATCATAATCAGCTTAAACTTTCTGATAATGTCATGTACATACATATACAATATGGCAAACAAGGCTGCAATGCAAAAACTATTCAACAAAATACATTTGCCGACAAGACAATCTCACTATACCTAAGTCAACCCCTTGTCTATGAGCCTTTACAAGAAGACAAGCAATGCAACCTAGGTCGGAACAGGGCTCCGACATGCCCATAATGTCTATAACAAAATGCATACCAAGACCACGGCAAGTCCGAAGAATGGATCTCGCCAATATCCGCTGAATTGGGCAGCCTACTGTGGTGGGGGAGCCTCGTCTATATGTCTGTCCGGACCTGCAGCACGACATGCAGCATCCACAGAAGAAAGGACGTCAGTACGGATAAAGTATTGAATATGTAAGACAGGAAAACATAATATAAGAACAGTAATATGCGTTGAGATAAGAAACATACAACCTGTACCATCTGAGTGCCTCTGAGGGCGACTAACATGAAATGCCTGATGTGCATATGCATATACTTATATCCTTTGCAAAAAGACAGTCGTCGCTACTGGACGACGAAATGGATTTTGGAATTTATTAACATTCTCTAAAAAAGGTACTGTTAATAATCCCGCAGGTACTGAAACCATTAAAAGAACTCCCAATAATTTATTGGGCACTGTACGAAGTATTTGAAATACAGGAAAGAAATACCATTCAGGTAATATTTCCAAAGGGGTTGCAAATGGATCTGCCGGTTCACCAATCATTGATGGTTCTAAAACGGCTAAGCCTACATTACATGCAATAGTACCTAGAATTACTACTGGAAAAATATATAAAAGATCATTGGGCCATGCGGGCTCTCCATAATAATTATGACCCACACCTTTAGCCAATTTAGCTCTTAATACAGCATCATTCAAGTCAGGTTTTTTTGTTATTGGGATAGGTGAATTCTTATAGATCCATCCCCCGAGAGAACTGGACATGATAATTTTTAATCATCCAGCTCGAGCAAGAATAAAAAGAACCAAATGAATCCATATATCCATATAATATATATATATATATATATATACACACACACACATATACACGCCTCTGTGGGCCTTGTTATCATCATATACATCCGCCTCTGTGGACCTCATCATCATCATACCCAACTGATCAGTGGTTGCACAATAGGTGCCGTACCCGGCCGACTATAGCACAGCTCGGTAGAGTAAAATAGCTGTCGACTATTGCGCGACTAAATAGAGTAAAACATATACATATGTATAGTTGCACAATAGGTGCCATACCCGGCCTACTATAGCGCGGCTCGGTAGAGTAAAATAGATAATGCATGATGGACTCATAGGAATCACACTTTCTGAACCTTTCAAAATGACGTAAGGTTGAAGAAACAACACACATCAATCCTCCCATAGGAGGGGAAACAATATAAGCACTTCTAGCTTCTAAGAGTAGAGTATCTTTGAAGGCTCGTTCATTGTATTATGTATAATCAGATTCGTGCAAAAGAAAGAAAGGGACGGTCTCACATACCTGGTATATACTGCACCAATCTCAAGCCGTGCAACTACTACTACTCCTTAGTCTACAATAAAAGAAACGATTCTATTGTTATCCTTTAAGCGTTAGAGTTATTATTGACCATAACCTTAAATCTATATGGTGTTTCTCCACACCCTTCTTCCTCCAAAACTCCACAAAATAACAGTAAAACATGCAACCCTACAGCAACCCAAAACAACCACAACCCAGTCCATTACCAGTGATTATCTTGAACCCACAGCTTCCGATCACCATACCGTGAGTTCTTACATGCATAGAACGAATTATCAAGAATTCCCAGGAGAAAGAATGTATGGAAGAGAGCAGTAACATACCTTGCATGTTAGATGACTTAGCCCTCTTCTTTGGTTCTTCAACCTCTAGGTTTTACTCCCAATTAGGGCTTGAAGGAGAGGGAAAATCGGTTGGGGTCTTTCCTTAGTTCTTCAATCTCTAGATTTCTCCCCCCAATTAGAACTTGAAAGAGAGGGAAATTGATTAGGGCTTGTGTGGGATTTTTTTTGGGAAGGGGTTGCAGGGGGTTCTATTTGGTTTTTGGGGTTTGAATAGGGGTGAAATAACTAGGTTTATACTCCTTTTAAAGTCCCCTCCTGACCGACCTTGGGAACTTTTAATCTTGTCCTTTATTTGGCAAGTAACTGACGCACGTGTCTGACGCCTACCAGTCTGCGACTGCATTTACGTCGCATAACCAACATGCGGTTCGCATTCTAGACGCAAATCTCAGCCCAGAAATCTGTCTCATTCTGCAGCATAGGAGGTCTGATTTGCGGTCCGCATTGTAGAAATGCGATCGCATATTAGACCGCATTTTTGACGTAGATTTCTACCCAGAAATCTGTTTCAGTGTGCGATACATTAGGTACGATATGCGGTTCGCATTTTAGAAATGCGACCGCATTTATGACCGCATTTCTGGCATTGATCTTCGTCCAGAAATCTGCCTTGGTCTGCGATTTCAGCGTGAGAAAATGCGGCTCGCGTGAGGGTTTTGCGGTAGCATACCCAGCTTTGTGAAGCCTTTTGCTCTTTTCTTGACTTTTTGAACTCTTTTCCGGTTCTTAGGCCCTTATATATAGACTATCTTACATCACAATCTAACGTATCAAATTATGGGTTGTAACACATTGCTTCTGGGGGGGCCCGAGATTCCCTGCGTCGCCTCTCCCGCATCGGCGAAAGCCCCAGTTCTCGCCCCCATCTGAAGGTCCTCTACTCGATAAAGACGAGTTTCATCGACCCTCGACTCGGGGACTACCCGAGATGGCTCGCTACCCAAAACCTCGAGACCTTCGTCCTCCTCGGACTCATCGTCCAGTCAATAAGCTATGTCCGAGATTCTGAGCCTATGAGCTATACTTTTCTTCGGTTTCTTCCTCTCGGGCCTAGAAGAACCAGGGACTTCTTTCCTCTTTTTCTCCCCCTCCTGCTCCGAGGCAAGGGGAGGGCAGGGAACCTCTCTACTAGGGGACATTAGCCTAAACGTCCTTCGATAGACCTGCAAAGGAAGGAACGAAGTAAGGTATAGAGCAGCAGCATCATCGATAACATAAGACGTGGAGTATAAACATTATTGGTCTCACCATGATTTTTGGCCTCCCATCGGCCCTTCGATATCTCTCGCCAAGCACGCTTTGAATAGGTCCTTTGAGACACCACCTTCTCGACCCATTCTTTCAAGTGCTGAATTGCAGCCGTCATTCGAGAAACAACTACACCATTCGAGATATGTTAGCGAGATAACAAAGGAAAGACACCAGATGAATTGAAATAGGAAGATAGCACTTACGGTTCATGTTCCACTTTTCAGGGAACGGCATGTCTTCAGCGGGTATCAGGTCTGATGTCTTTATTCGAACAAACCGGCTCATCCAGCCTCGGTCCTTATCCTCGTCGATGCTCGAAAAGGGGGATTTGCTAGCCCAGCAAGCGAGTTTTATTAGTCCCCCTCGGAAGATTCGGGGACTGTATAGTCGCAGAAGATGATCGAGGGTGAAGGGGTGCCCTTCGATCTCACTCACAAAAAAGCGGAAGAGAATGACTATTCTCTAAATAGAGGGATGAATCTGACCTAGCGTTACATCACACCTTTTGGAAAATTCGACGATGATGGGGTCCAATGGGCCCAACGTGAAGGGGTAAGTGTAAATACTCAAGTAGCCCTCCACGTGGGTGGTGATTGCCTCTTCTGGTGAAGGAACCACCACGTCTTTACCAACCCAGTTGCAATCTTGCTTCACCCTATCGATGGTTTTGTTCGTAATCGAACAAATGCATCGAGTGACCGGCTCACCCCGGCCTGGTACAGAAGAAGCCTTCTCTACCTTAAAGTCGGAACCGGTTGAACATCCAACCGGTACGAACGCTTTTAGTGGGGGCTCGGTCGAAGTCTCCTCAACAACGACGGGCTCAGTTTCTTTAGCGGGCTGAGAAGAAGAGGGGGTTTTGTTTCTGGGGAACAGATATGGATATCTTTTCCATTAGAAATAAAGAGTTAGAGAAGATAGTAGATACCAGGAGTCAAACAAGAACAAAGAAGATTACACTTGTGAACAAACTCAGAAAACTTGGAGAATACAATAGCGCAAACTTTGGAATTGAAGGAAGGGAGGGCTATTTATACCCTCTTAAAGGTGGCGGTTCGAGTCCCAAAATGAGGAAGCATTAATTAGCATTTGCAGGCGTTGCAAAGTTTTATCTTCAGTTGGTCTATGAAAAGACATTTTTGATATTTAACACGTGCGTCATCATGCTGCCGTCACTCATCAATATGACGATTTGCGTCTTTTGATGTGACACCCCGAGTTCCATGTTACACGCCATAAGTATGTCTCTTTTTAACCTAATCTTAAAAGCGGCGGCTCATATCGTTTTTTATCATTACTCTCCAAAAAACAAGGGGACTATCTGTATAGAGTCGAATTCGATCGCTTGCATAGGGAATATCGGTTTCGAATTTATACGACCGGCATCGATTGGATTCACTGCTCGATAGGCCGGGATCGAGACATGGAGAGGTGAAGGCCAAGACCGGATTCCATCAGAACGGAGCTCGAAGCCAAGGTGCTCGAGATGAAATCATTGAGGCCGATTAGGGTAAAACACCCTAGGGTAAAATCATTAGATTAGTGTAACTGAAGGACCAGAAATCCCGTGATACGTGAATATCTCAGGCGGGAATCACGACAAAGATCAATAAAGACGTTGAAGCCATTAATTCTAGGGATATTTTACCTTGTAGATAAGTTTTTACCTTATATAAAGCTCATTCCCCTTCCTATATAAAGGGAGAGCACAATTGTAAAAAGGGGACACACAACAAACGATCAATATACACAAAGCTACAGTCTATTCTAGTCACATTCTCAATCTATCTGCTTCATATTTTATTTTAGAGGATTCTGTCACAGCAAAGCTACTCAATATTTGTGGTTTGCTTTCTTTCTTATTTACTGAATTTAATCTCTATTTTCGTTCATTCTTTATTTGTATCAAATCAAGTCACGTATCCTTAAAACCATGTACAAATTTAATTGTTATCCGCAGCCAAGGGTAAACACATGTTTCTAATTTTACATTTTTATGGAATGAATGCAGAAAGAAGTTGTTGAGCAAGAATATAAACAACGGAGGAGAGATTATCCAAAGATTCCACATGGCATCCTCATTTTGAATTAACAAATCTTTTGGAAAAATATTTCCTAAGATTAAAAGTAACTTTTTTATATTATATTTTCTGATTTTGTTTTTAGTTATTTTTATTTATTTGATGATCTTGATGGATACCTTCATTCTAATATTCCTTTTCTTTTTATAGGTCCATGTTGGAGTTATTGTTACGTGAACTTGCTCTACTTAAGGTTGCTAAGTATTTCTTTATCGCATATAGAAGCAGTTCAGACATATTATCTCACTTCTTCTTTTGTTAGATATATTGTTACATGGATTATATTTTATTTCTTAATCAATCAGTTATATAGTTCCAAATTTGTATAAAATTTTTGGGGAAAAAAGGGAATAATCACCAAAACATTCCATATAATATAAAACAGTTTTTATATAAATTTGAATAATGTGCTTTTTCTTTATGGAACAACTCTGTTAAAAAATCAATAGCAGTTAAACTGAAATGTGGACCTTAATTTAGTGATTACATTATATTCCTAATTAATTTCAGCAATCCAAACATAGATTCTATATATATCCTTATTTTCATATTTCCAGATTAGCATATTACAAGAACAATTTCTGTTGATTCGATTAAATATGCTTACTATAGGATTATTTGTTGGTGACATAATAAATTGCTTGACATCAATAATTTTTTTTTTCTATTTTGTGACCCTCATCATATTATACATGATATTCTTGGAACTAAAATGTCGAATGGAGAAGCATTTTCACAAGAAAGCACCACAAATAACCAAAACATGCTTGATTCAATCTTTGCTGATTTTGGTTCCTTTCTAGTGCCCATAGATCAAAGTGCTCTAGTAATTTCATCATTATTTTATCATTAATGATGATTAATTACTTTCTTAAAATACTAAAGTGAGTCATTTTCTCTAAATTAATAATATATGTAACAAGCTAATGTACATTCTTCTAATTAGGTTGAAAAGGACCAAAACGCTACAACAGAGGATCTTCAAATTGAAGAGCAAAACAACTTGCTCGTCCAAAACCTTAAAAAAAACTTGCTCCCAAAATACTACAAGATTAGCATGTTGGTCAGGGTGAGAGGGAGGAGGATCATCAGTAGTGGGACGATCCGTTGGTGCGGCCAACCAACCCCGTAACGTGAGGCCGAATGCGCTTCCACTGGTGGTTGCACCCCTACCCGCGAATCCTCCTCTTCATGAGTATGTTCTTCCGCCCGAGAACATACGCTGGGTCGCGGTGTGTGGAAGAGAGTTTTAGTCGATTAAAGCTTTGTTCGGGCACATGAATTCTCATCCAGGTCACGGGTGGAAAGGTGCATATCCTCCTCCAGTACAAGAAGAAGTAGCTGGAAATACTGGTAACCCGGTGAAAGAAGAAGTACCTCCTGAAAGGCGCAACGTACTCTCCAATCTCGGCTTGCGCTGAATCAACATAATATGAGTTCGGTCACAAGGTATGGTAATATATTTCTGCTTTTTTCCGTTTCTGTTTGATAACTGAAATACACAGCCAAAAAAAAGTTATCAGTAGTCTGTAATTTAAAATTTATGTTTATATGCAACCTTATTTGCAGGTAATCCGAAAGGTCGTAACTAATGAAAAAAGCAATATGGGTTAAGGATCTGAATTGCAAGAAGGGGTCCTTTCCTCTTCTATTGAGCTTTTTTTTTTTTCACACCTTTCATTTCTGTTAGCAGAAAATTTATCAAACATTTTCTGTAATAAGATCAACTATTCTGTTGCCTTGTTGCCTATTTCACATTGAGCATAACTAATACTCCACATATTGTGAAAAGAAACTTTTACACTATCAAGTCACCTTTATTTTGTAAATTTTTAACAATAAATAAAGATGATATGATAGTGTAAAAATTCTTTACACTATCGATGTATATAAGCTAAAGTCTTTCAAATTATCTATAGATCACATTTCTTCCTTTTTAACTCTTAAAGTTCAATGCAAAATCATATTTCTTGGTCAAACATATCGTGGTTATCATTTACATTCCCTTAATTAAAAAGGTACAATCATTTATCCAATTGTTTTATAATGCGGCACTTAGTTAAACAAGATACTATAAGAGATTCTAATTTGATTATACGTGGGATAAATAAAGATCATACTTTGATTATATTGGGCACAAAGTAAGTTTACTAACTATTGACATGTGATAGATAGACACTCTCTGTGAATAGAGGTCAATCTTACTTCCCTAATTATCATAAGAGTAACCTTAGCTATTCTTTTTCTAGCTATTAACTAAAAGGTAACTTACTTTTGTTTATTCCTAACTCAACATTTTTTGGTGCGTGTCCTAATCTCTTCTATGACCGTACATAAAGTTAACTTTGCTAAATACAATGAGTACTATGATGTATTTAAGTATTCAACTTTTAAGCTACTATGGTCTGCGACAGTTCTAGAGTATTTTTTTGTCAGACTGAATTTGATCTTTAATTCAATTGTACGTAGTAGCTTTGGGAGGAACAAAAGTACATACTGATCAAAATAGCGGTATAAAATGACGTTTGGAGCGAAAATGCTAGAAATTACCTTAAATTTAAATTGATTATTAGTGATATTTCATCTCGACCATCTCTGACAATAATTACTTAAATAGTAGGTCATTTTCACATACCGTAAAATAATAGATTGATGGCGAACATCGTAATTTATACTTTGATCCCTTTCTAAGCCTTCCTCTTCGTCAATGATATATGGGTCGCTCCTATCCTTTAGTTCGATATACTACTCTAAGGCTAGTTGCCTATACATAAAAATGCAATCTTCTTAAATTCTAGCTTGGAAAAAATCTAAAGAGAAGAATAAAACCTAAATGTATATATGTGAAGTACTACATATAACATTCGAAAAAGTACTTTATGAAAGTTGAATCGAAAAAATGTCCTTGATAAGCTATCAAACCACTTCTCTTTCAATTTGGAACTTAGGTTCATCTTCAGAAAAGTATTTAAGGATATTAATCTTGTCACGATCAAAAATCCTAATCTGTCGTGATGGCGCCTATCGTGATACTAGGCAAGCCGCCACTTATGAAATAACTCCAACACGTAAACAGAAAATGGATTTAAAACAGTTTGAATAATAAAAACTCCTCATAAACAGGATAGAAAATCCAAAATACAAGGCGGAAACTTCCGACATCGGGGTGTCACTGAGTACATGAGCATCTAAATATCAGAAATCTGGAATATACTTTCTATCATAGTCTGAAACTAAATATAATAAGTGAAAGGGTAGGGAAGGAGAAACAAGGTTTGCGAAAACGCCGAGCAGCTACCTCGAAATCTCCAAAGGGTCAACTACGCAGTGAATCAACACCCTCCGTGCCCGGAAACACTTGGATCTGCACACGAAGTGCAGGGTGTAGCGTGAGTATAACCAACTCAATAAGTAACAAGACTAAATAAGAAGCTGAAAGTAGTGACGAGCTTCATAGTTATAGTTCAATTACAGTGATTTTAACATAGGAAGGTAGGCATGCTTTTAAGTTTGATAAATTAGGTCAAAACAGTTACTTCATGACAAGTTTAAGTGAAATAGAGTGTGATATCTTTCAGAAATTTCAAGATGGTGATACATGGCAGCTAAGTGCAACAATAATGAAATCAAATGCATCCTCTCAAGGCCACAGCCACTTAGCCCTCTCATTCACTCAGCACTAGGCACTCGCACTCAGTAGGTACCTGCGTTCACTGGGGAAGTGTACAGACTTCGGAGGGGCTCCTTCAGCTCAAGCGCTATAATCCGCACGAATAACTCAGGTGCTGCACGAACAACTCACGTGCTGCACGGACAACTCACGTGCTATAGTATAAATATCTGGATCCGCACGGATTACTCACGTGCTGCACGGACAACTCACGTGCTATAGTATCAATATCTTACCATCAGGCCTTCGGCCTCACTCAGTCATCAATCTCTCCAGTCTCTTGGGCTCTCAATGATCATGAAAATCAGCCCACACAGAAATGATATAATGTATCAACAAGGAATAATAGAGACTGCGATATGATATGCAAGTAAAATTGAGACTGAGTACAACACAGCAATTTAGCAGATAGATTAACATGTACACGACCTATGAGGGCCACTTCGGTACCAACACATGGCCTTAGCATGATTTTTAACAGGGTTTGCAACTCAATTACTATAACACATGAAGAATGTACAGATATCAATAGGTTAATCATCTATACAGTTCCATGCAATGGACCAAGTCCCAATTCCTACGGTGCACGCCCACACGCCCGTCACCTAGCATGTGCGTCACCTCAAAACCAATCACATGACACATAATTCGGGGTTTCATACCCTCAACTCCAATACACCTTTGCCTCGCAAAACGGCCTCCAAATGCCTCGAATCTAGCCATAAACAATGGGATATAATAGGTACGGGCTAAAGGAATCAACTCCATAAGATAATTCTAAGTTATTAATCAAAAGTCTAAATCGACTCAAAAGCCGGCCCCTGGACCCACGTCTGAAATTCGATAAAAATCACAAGACCTGAAAGCCCATTCAACCATGTGTCCAACCATACCAAATTTATCAAAATTCGATACCAAATCGTCACCCAAATCCCCAAATCAAACTCTCCAAATCCCTAACCTCAAACTCCAAATTGACACCTTAAATACACACAAACTAGATGGGAAAATCAATAGGGAAGTAAGATTATTGATCAAAAATGAGCACAAGGGACTTACCTCAAGAATCCCCTCAAAAACCGTCTTAAGAATCACCCAAACCCGTGCTTGAAATGTTTGAAATGAAGCCAAAATCGTGAATCCTTGTTTTAATAATCTGCTTAGCACTTTCGCTTTTGCAGAGACTTAACCGCTTCTGTGGCATCGCAGAAGCGACATCACACACGCATCTACGGCACATTCCGCTCCTGCGGTCCCTCGCTCCGCTTTTGCGGACTCACTTATGCGAGCATCTAAGCTGCTTCTGCGGTCCCAGCTCACCTGCCCACTTCAGCTTCTGCGGTCCTCTTGCCGCATCTACTGTCAACCTTTTCAACTTAAGCTTCCAACCATGAGATTAAGTGCCTTATTCATTCTGAAACTTCTCTAGACCTGAACCGACTAACCCGACAAGTTGCATAACAGCTATAAAGTATAAAATGAGCAGTAAATTGGGGAACGGGACTGCAACTCTTAGAACGACCGGCCGGGTCATTACAAATCTAAAGAGATACAAGAAACCCAAACTTACCACTATATTGGAAATAACTATCGAGTAGGAATGAGGTCAAATAGTGAAGTGCCAAAAAGCAAAAAGTGCAAAAAAAAAGTAGGAATTAGGATCAATTCCAATATTTGTGTATTCCTTAACCTTCTCTTCTTCTTTTCCTTTTTCTCTTCGATTCACAACATATGTGAATTACCCACCCTCTCAATGTAAATGCCCTCAGTTTATAAGTTTTCCCCTATTCTTTTATGAGTTTAACTATGCTCCCAGTTTGTAAGTTTTCCTCTGTTCTTTTATGAGTTTTGACAATGTAAGAGAATTTTTCACACTACAAGCTCATTAAAAGATACCTATCATAATAAGATAATTAACTTACTACAAGTTAAAGTTACGACTAGCGTAAACACCTTTTCTATTGTTAGTGTATATAATTCAATTGTTTTGTAAAATGAACGAAGTGAAAATGAAAGATCCATCATGCTTCGTGCTCGCCTTAGACTACCCTTCCCTTCTACTAGTGATGCCTTTGTCCTGTCTCATGACATTTTGGAGATTGCTCCTTATATAAAAGATAAATAGACAATGCTTAACCTTATTGCAATGAAATGATTGACTATACTACGACTATCATATGGACTACCCTTGTATTGATCGACTGTATAACCTTGCAAGACATGTTTCATCTCTTGCATGTCGACAAATCTAGTCCAATAAGGCACTCCTCTAACGATGGAGTTGCTTTAAAGTAGATAGATTAAAAAACAAGCCACTAAGGCTGGTGAGTGTGACGACTAGTAGAGTATATCGAAATCTATTAGGAGTATTTTTATTAAGAAAAACCTTAAAATTGGCGTGATAAGATTCGATTATGTAACGACCCGACTGGTTGTTTTGAACATTTGCACTTCGCTCGGTGGTTTGAGGGTATGAGTAGCTTCATATGATGTATTATGACATGTGTGTATCGTCGGTCTCGACTTTTGAGTGATTTAGAATTAGTTTGGAAGAATGAATTTCATGTTTGAAACTTTAAGTTGGAAGATTTGACCAAGTTTGACTTTTGATTATTGACCTCGGATCAAAGTTTTGATGATTCCATTAAGTCCGGATGGTGATTTTTGACTTGGGCGTATGCCCGGATATGTATTTGGATATTTCTAGAAGGTCTCGGCATTAGTTGGCGAAAGTTAAAAATTTAAAACTTTGGAATGTTCATAAGTTTGAATGGGAGTTGACTTTGATGATATCGGGTTCGTATTGTGGTTCTGCGAATTGGAATAGCTTCGTTATGTCATTTGGGACTTGTGTGCACAATTTGAGGTCATTTCGGATTGATTTGATATGGTTCAAAGTCAAAAGTGCATTAAGTTTGATTTGAGGTGCGATTTGTCGTTTCGATGTTATTATGTGTGATTTGAGGCCTTGAGTAGGCCCGTGCAATGTTTTGGGACTTGTTGATATATTCGGACGGGGTCTCGAGGGGCTTAGGTGAGTTTCGGACGTGGTTCAGATCATCTTTGGAACATGGTGTTTATGCTGGTTTTTCTGAGGTCTGGAGTGACCGCACCTACGGAACTTTGGGCGCAGGTGCGGAGCTGCAGGAGTGGCAGAGTTGGCGCAGAAGCGCATTTTGGGCAGGCCAGATAAGTCTGCAAATGCAGAGAATGGGTCGCATCTGTGAAAGCGCATAAGCGGATTGTGAGGCGCAGTGGTGGAGGAGTTTCGCAGTAGCGGGAGGTTCATCGCACATGCGATGTCACAGAAGTGGAGGATGATCCGCAGGTGCGAGTAGTCGGGCCTGAGTGTTATTCCGTAGAAGCGACGTGTCATGGTCCAAAATTCCCAGCTTCAAGATCGGGATGGCGCCTAACATTTCACTTGCTAAGCAAGCCAACGTTAGAATAATTTTAGCCATTTTTAATAATTTAATTTAAATAATAATGAAGAAACCAAATAACTGGAATAAAATCTGAACTAAAGTGAATAAACTAGAATAATTGTGATGTCTAAATACCATCCCAAAACTTGTGTCACAAGTGCACGAGCTTCTAGAATAATACAAATAAGGGTCTGAATAAAAATAAAGTTGTCCGAAAGAAAACACACAGGTAAGATTAAGTAGAAGGGGACTTTAGAGCTGTGAACGTCGTGCAACTATACCTCAAGTCTCCTATGGTAGCTGAATCCGAGCAAGTCTATGGTACGCCGCTGGGACCAACTCTGGTATCTGCACAAGAAGTGCAGACTATAGTATGAGTACAACCGACCCCATGTACTTTGTAAGTGCCGAGCCTAATCTCGACGAAGTAGTGACGAGGCTAAGACAAGTTGCTTACATTAACCTGTACGCAATAATAATAATAACAGGAATAGAGGTAAAACAGGTAAGTCACATCAACAATCGAGGCCAATTCGGCAGTCACGATCAATTATTACTTTTATCATTCTGTTGCAGCGTGCAATCCGTTCCGACAATATAATTTTTCAATCAATTCTGTTGCGGTGTGCAACCCGATCCCACAATATAAAATTTATTCAATTTTGTTGCGGCGTGCAACCCGCTCCTTATATATATATCAACATTTTCATTTCTGTTGCAGCATGCAACTCACCTTTCAATAATATCAATTAACAACACTTATACATAAGACTACTTCAATAAATATCACAATTAATATGAAACTATAAGGCAACAAGGTATACAACAATTATGTTTTATGCAGGAAACAAATAGGGACAAATAACAAATGAGTGTGAAATCAGGGAGGAGATAAGCAATTTAATATATGAAATGCTAAATGTTAAGTAGCAATTATGTACACAAAAGTTAATTAAGCAGGAAGCAATTAAGGCATGAAATCAAGGCATAATAGCAGGCAATGAAAATAAGAGAATCAATTAATATAACAATTAATTCATGAAATAAGGCAATTAGTGAAATACGTTAAAACATGGAAACAAGCAATTTGACGACGTATAGACACTCGTCACCTCGTCTATACGCCGCTACACATGAAATTTAAATAACACATAGTTCAAGGGTTCTATTCCCTCAAGTCAAGGTTAACCACGCCACTTACCTTGTTTCGCCCATGATCTTTCCTTTCGAATTAATCTCCAAACTAATAAAACCTAGCAATTTATTTACCAATAATTTCAATTTGAGCTTTAGAAATTATTCACAACTTGAAAGAGACTTAATTTAAGTCATTTTCTGAAAAGTCAGCCGAAAGTTAACGTGGGGCCCACTTTTCGGAACCCGATGAAGAATCACAGAATCCGAACACCCGTTCCCATATGAGTTTAACCATACAAAATTATCGAATTCCGACATCGGATTGCCTTTCAAATCTTCATTTTTCATTTTGGAAGATTTTACAAAAATCTCATTTTCTTCAATTAAATTCACGGATTCATAATGTAAACAAGTATGGATCATGAAATATAATCGATTTAGGATAAAGAACACTTACCCAGTTCAAACTTGTGAAAGATCTCTCTGAAATCGCCCAAATCTGAGACTTAAAACTCAAAAATGACCAAATACGTCGAACTCCCGAATTTAAGCATTCTGTCCAGCATTTTCGCATTTGCGGACTCAAGTTTCGCATTTGTGAGACAAAGCTTACATTTGCAATGCCAGGAAGCCAGTAGAAGCGAGGCCCATCACATTTGCGATCTGTTAACCGTAGAAGCGGCATCACGCCTGCGTGAAAATCTTCACAGAAGAGGCAAGACATGGCCATTGCCATCTTCGCAGAAGCGACCAGAATACCGCAATAGTGGCCACGCCCTGCTCACAATTTCGCAGGTGTGATTGCACCAGGTTCTGCCTAGAACTAGCTTTGTTCAACATGCTCTAAACGATCTGAATCTCGTACAAAACTCACCCGAGCCATTCGGAACCCCGTCCAAATATACCAACCATTCCAGTAACATAACGCCAACCTACTCGAGGTTTCAATCATGTCAAACAATTTCGAAACTACAAATCGCACCTCGATTCAGACTTATGAGTTTATGAAATTTTCAATTCTATAACTCGCATCGAAATATGTCAAATCAATCTGGAATAACCTCTAATTTTGCAGGTAAGTCCCAACTGGAATAACAGAGCTATTCCAACTCTCAGAATCTCAATCCGAGTCCGATATTGACAAAGTCAAATTTACGGTCAAACTTTAAAAATCTTTAACCTTTAGGTTTCTAGTTTCCGTCAAATGGCAATAATTCGAGCTAGGGACTTCGGAATTTGATTTCAGGCATACGCGCAAGTTCTAAATCATGAAACGGACCCACCGGGGCCGTCAGAATACTGATCCGAGTTTGTTTGCACAAAACATTGACCAAAGTCAACTCAAATGAGTTTGAAGCACTATTTCAGATTTTAATCAATTTTTCACATAAAAGTTTCTCGGAAAAATATTCGGACTGCGCACGCAAGTAGAGAAATTCTTAATAGTGCTATTCGAGGTCTGAGCATAGAATTGAATGTTAAATTTAATGATGACCTATCGGGTCATCACACGATGCCGCAGAAGGGGCAGGTTGTCTACAAAAATGGAATCTCTGGGCAGCTTATAAAATCTATGGTTTATTCATTTTTGTCATATTTTGAGTTGGGGACTTCAGATTTGGGCAATTCTGGAGGCAATTTTCACCATATGGATTGAGGTAAGTATTTTCTACTTGGTATTTATTATATTTCATGAATCTATTTTTGTTTTTGGTATTTGGATTATGAATTTCAAGGAGAAATTTGGGGGGTTTGTCTAAAATTCAGAAAATGAATTTTTGAGTTTTGAACATAGATTCGAAGTCATATTTGAGTGAAACTAGTATGGTTGGACTTGTAATTGAATGGGTTATTGGATTTTATGAGTTGTGTCAGGTTTCAAGGTGCGGGCCGGGTTTGACTTTTTGTTTAACTTTGGAATTTTGATTAAAGATTCGACCTTTTTCGATTGGGTTTGTATACTTTTGCATTAGTTGATGTTCTTGAGTTGATTTTGGCTAGTTTCGAGCCGTTCGGAGGTCAGTACACGTGGTATGCGTTTCTAGAATATTGTTTGGCTTGCTCGGTATTAGATTCAGCTTGTTCGAGGTAAGTAACACTTCTAAACTTGGTGCTCAGGGTATGAATCCCTGAAGATACGGGTTATGTGTTGGTGTTAAGGTGACACACATGCTTGGTGACGGGCGTGTGGGCGTGCACCATATGAATTATGACTCGGTTGATTCTATGGTACTGTGTAGTTACCTAATCTTGTTTCTATCTATAAAATTTCTGCATGCTAGAGTAATTGAGCTGTGATCCATGTTAGAAACTATGTTTAGGCTATATGGTTATTCTGTTGGGACCCACTGAGGCTATTTCTACTGTTGAGTTATTCGCTTAAATTGCAATTACATACTCAGTCATATTCATTCATTTGCATATCATATCTCAATCTCTGTTATCATTTGTTGTTACATCATATATCATTGTTTGAGTTAATTGGCATGAGACCTGTGAGCCCGAGAGACTGGAGAGATTGATGACTGAGCGAGGCCGAACACCTAATTGTGAGTGATATTTAAGGGATCAGGCTGCGTACCACAGTAGGCTTTATTGATTCATGTTGGGATCGGGGTGTATGCCGCAGCATGCCATGTTGGCTTATATTCGTGCTTGGGTAGGATCCTCCCCTCCAGAGTCTGACATACCAGCAGAGAGCGCATGTACTGAGTGCCGAGTGCCGAGTGTCGAGTACCGAGTGCCGAGTACCGAGCGCCGAGTGAGTGAGTGTGTTAGACAGTGAGATTGAGTACTCTGACAGTGTGAGTTCATGAGTTCATCATTGTGATACATTTCATTTGACATGCATACTTGGCATGTAGGCATATAGATGCATTTCCTCATGCTGTATGGTAATGTGACATTCATGACTACACATGTACATTGACATGTAGGCATAAAGAAGTGCTTTCCTCATGCTATCTTAGAATGGAACATCTTATCTGTTGTTGAAAGTTTTTGAAAAAAAATCATAGTTTTTTTATATACTCATATTTTGGTGATTTCGGTGAAAGATTTTGTGTTTTACTGTTATACCTGAAAAGCATGCCTATTTTCCGTAACTATGAACGAGATGAGCATCAAATCTTTGAATATTATTTGTACTATTTTTATTATATTGTTACAAGTTGTTCTTGGTTGTTGGTGTTGGACTCTGACCGTTGTCCAATCTTGTCACTACTTTCAATCTAAGATTAGCTTTGTTGCTTATTGAGTACATGTGGTCATGTAACGATCCGACCGGTCATTTTGAGAATTAGTGTTTCGTTCGGTGGCTTAAGGTCTCGAGCAACTTCATTTTATGTATTATGACTTGCGTGTGTGGCCGAGTTCGAATTTCGGATGATTCAGGGTTGATTTGGAAGAATAATTCTTGTTTTAGAAGCTTAAGTGAAAAAAGTTGACCAAAATTTGAATTTTGGGTAGACGATTCCGGAATGGTGTTTTGATGATTCTAGTAGCTTTGTATGACAATTTTGGACTTGGGCGTATTCCCGGACTTGCATTTGGATATTCCTAGAAGGTTTCCACACTAATTGACGGAAGTTAGAAATATGAAAGTTTGAAATGTTCATAAGTTTGACCCAGCGTTGACTATGATGATATCATATTCAGATTTTGGTTCCGGGAATTGGAATAGCTTCGTTATGTCATTTGGGACTTGTGTGTAAAATTTGGGTTCATTCTGGGTTGATTTGATATGTTTTGGCACGAGTTTTAAAAGTTGAAAGATTTGAAAATTCATAAGTTCGATTCGAGGTGCGATTCATAGTTTCGACGTTGTTTGATGTGATTTGAGGCCTCGAGTAGGTCCACTTTATGTTATAAGACTTGTTGGTATATTCACACGGAGTCCTGAGTGGCTCGTATGAGTTTCGAACGAGGTTCGGATCGTTTGGATCATTTTTGGTTAAGGCTAGTTGGCAGAGTATTGGTGTGGTCGCACCTGTAGACCACTCGACGTAGGTGCGATGGTTGCATGTGCGAGGATGAAGGCGCAGAATTGGAATTGGTAGGTTGGGCGTGAGGTTGCAAAAGCGGGCATTTGTGCACACTTACGACAAAACACGTTTGGTGACTTGGAGCGCAGAAGCGAGTTTGCGCAGATGTGGATTTTTGCCTCGAACCTGCGGTTGCGCAGAAGCGGAACAACGTTCAAATGCGAGTAGTCAGCTGGTTTGTGGTGTCCCCAGAAGTGGAGTTCGAGTCGCAGAAGTGACGCTGCAGAAGCAGTTAATTGTCTCGCAGGTGCGATCCCTGGGCAGAATGTTAAGAGATGAGGTTGGTCTTTTTCACCATTTCTTTTGAGTTTGAAGACTCAGTTTTGGGCGATTTGAGGGGTTCTTCACGAGTTTGATTTGGTAACGTGTTCTTTATCCAAAATTGATTATATTTCATGATTCCATAACTATTTATATCATTAATTAGTGAATTGAATGGAAGAAAATGGAAAATTTTGTAAAATCTTTCAAAATGTAAAATGAGGACTTGAAGGGCGATTCTATATCGGGATTTGATAATTTTGGTATGGTTGGACTTGTATCAGAATGGGTGCTCAGATTTTGTGAATTTTATCGGGTTCCGAGGTGCGAGCCAGGGGTTGACTTTTAGTTTTAATAAAAGACCAAAGTTTTATTATCCGAAATTGGCTCCTATAAGTTTTAATTATGTTATGAAATTACTTGGCTCTGAGGATATTTCACGCGAGAAGGTTATTTTAGAGTATTAGTCTAGCTTCTTTAAGGTAAGTATCTTGCCTAACTTTGTGTGGGGGAATTACCCCTTAGGATTTGAGTCGTTTGTGCTACTTGTGTGATGTGAAAGCTGTGTATGCGAGGTGACGAGTACGTACTCGAGCTTGTATGCGAAAAATCTACTTGTCTAGACTCTTAGGAATCTCTTATGTACTTCTTTGGAATTGCTAGCACATGTTATATCCTTTATTCGTCATGTCTACTATCACATGCCTTACTTGACGTTGTCGTTACATGTCACATTCTTTACTTGTCGAGTTGCTCTTATATGGTTTATTTGGAGTTGTTACCACTTTTACCATTGCATGATTTCTTTTATCACCGAGTTGCTATTTCACGAAGATACTTTCATTAATGAGTTTATCCTTAAACAATTAATTGGAATTGAAGTTATCGAAAGGCATTAATCTATTTTACCCAAAGTTGTGTTTAAAGGAGGTGCCATTCTTTGATGAGTTACTTTTCCGTTCATGTTGTTGTTATTGAGATTCTATACACGTTGTGTTGAGTGGTATGCTATTTGTTGTGAAATTATTGATATTGTGGAATCTTTAGAAAGGTTATGGCCTACAGGCACCTGTGAATGAGTTAATTATGTTATGTAGTTGTGATGATAGTACACGTGAATTGTTGTGTGATCGGGTTGTTGTATGCAAAGTATAAGGGTGTCATTTCACTGTTGTTATCTTACGGTGCATAAGGGTGGCATCTCACTGTTGTTAAATGCACAAAGTGATACGGGTGGCTATTGTATTATTGTCCGGGCGGAGTGATAAGGGTGACTATTGCACAGAGTGATACAGGTGGATATTACACGGAGTGATACAGGTGGCTATTATACGGAGTGATACTGGTGACTATATGAGAGATAAGGGTGGAAAATGATATTGTCAGGGTGGAATGATACCGGTGGCTATTATACGAAGTGATACTGGTGGCTATCGGAGAGATAAGGGTAAAAAATGTCAGGGATGATGTGTGATGGGTTGGAGACATTGTGTTGGTGAATTTTGTGTGATGGTGTGACTTTCATTGTGTTTGTATACCCTTTGCGTGACTTGTCTTGTTGTTTTGATGAGCTATTCGATGTCTTTGTTATTACTTATTGATTTGGGCTGCAGCAATACACTTGGACAAGTGTACACAGTAGCATACCATTTATATTAGCTGACGAGTACGAAACTTGACATTTATTGATCATGCCCATATATTCTGGTATTATCTATTTTTAATGTTTCTATTGAGCCTGTGATTATGCCGGGTGGATTGTTATGGTGAGCCTGTAATTATGCCAGGCGAATTATGGTAGTAAGCCTGTGATTATACCGGGCAGATTGTGATTGTGAGCCTATGATTATGCCGGGCGGTTTGTGATTGTGAGCTTGTGATCATGCCAGGCGGATTGTGACTGTGAGCCTGTGACTATTGCCTGGTGGATTGTGATTTTGGCACGTGAAGTTCTCTGTGCGGTTGTGATTTTGAGATGTGGGCACGAGGTGCCGTGAGTATATGATGGCGGGTTGAGACCCAGTACTTGTGACTATGATATGAGGTATGACAGAGTGATTTCGTTGTGAAACTTGTGTTAGACAGCTTGATAAATTGTTTGTCCTTTGTGTTCTTATTTGGTTTTAAATGATGTTCTCTCGGTTTTCTTATTGCTTTGCTGCCTATATGAACATGTTGACTTTGTTGCTATTTACTGATTTTTTCTTTCTATTATTAGCTTTATATTGCTATATACTGCACAGGTTATTTTGACTAGTGAGTATCTTAACTGTACCTCGTCACTACTCCACCAAGGTTAGTCTCGATACTTACTGGGTGCCGACTGCGATGTACTCATACTACACTTTTGCACATTTTTGTGCAGAGCCAGGTATTGGAGATATCGGACTCAGACAAGGTTAGCATATTGGTTGTGAGGATTCAAAGTAGAGCTGCCTGGTCGTCGCAGTCCCTTGGAGTTCTTTCCTTTCTTTGCACTGTCAGCTTGTATTTGAACAGTATTGTATTTCATTCTCTGAGATCTTTCCATGTATTTAGTTAGAGTTCATGACTCTGTATCACCAGTCTTGGGAAATTATTATGATTATCGTCGCGTGGGATTATTCCGCTTTTGTCTCGGCACTTATATTAAACCATGTTTCAAATTATCATTATTAAAAATTGGCTTAATTGTTATAGAAATCGGCTTAACTCTTCTTAGAGTCTATGTGTCATCACGACATTCTACGAAGGAAGATTAGGGTCGTGACGTGTCGGTTATACTCATACTACACTTTTGCACCTTGCATGCAGATTTTTGGAGCTGATATTGCTGTGTATGGCTGGAGCTGGCTTTGAAGATGAACCTGCATTCCAGTTGTAGCTACCTCTTGTTCACGGTAGCTTTAGATTTATAAAAAGAATCTATTTATGTACATTTCAAACAGATGACGTATTTATTTCATACTAGCTTTGTAAACTCTAAATCTTAGAAGCTTATGATTTGTACTACTAGTCTTTGAGATTCTTTGTATAAAAGTTCAGTTATATAATCATTATTTTTCTCATTGGATCTCCTTTGAGTTGGATTATTCTTAAATTGGCTTACCTAGCGGGTTAGGTCAGGTGCCATCACGACTAGTTGGATTTTGGGTCATGACAGATTGTAACGAACCGACTTGTCATTTTGAGCATTTACATCCCTTTCAACAATTTGAAGTCTTGAGCAGCTTCATAATGTATATTATGACTTGTGTGAATTGACGACTTTGGTTTTCGGATGATTTAAGATTAAATTGAAAAAACAATCCTTGTTTAGAAGCTTAAACGAAAAGAGTTGACCGAAATTTGACTTTTGTACAAACGACTCCGGAATGGAGTTTTGATGGTTCTAATAGCTCCATATGGTGATTTTGGACTTAGGAGTGTGTCCGGATATTTATTTGTAAGTCCGTAGTTGATTTTGGCTTGAAATGGCAAAAGTTGGAAATGGAAGGTTTGGAAGTTTTACCGGGAGTTGACTTTATTGATATCGGGATCGGAATCCAGTTCTGAAAGTTTTGATAGGTCCATTATGTCATGTATGACTTGTGTGCAAAATTTGAGGTCAATCGGACTTGATTTGATAGGTTTCGGCATCGAATGTAGAATTTGGAATTCGTTAGTTTTCATTAGCTTGAATTGGGGTGCGATTCATGTTTTAGTGTTGTTTAATGTAATTTGAGGCATCGACTAAGTTCGTGTCATGTTATGGGACTTGTTAGTATACTTGGTTGGGATCGCATGGGGCTCGGATGGCTTTTAACTAAGGACGATGATGGAAACTATCCCAGAAAGGTGAGCAAGAAGAGTCTTCACTACTAGCTAGTATTGAAAGAAAAGAAGGCCTACCCGGCGGGGGCGCGACTTATGTCCGTGGCCCTATGCCCGACCATGCCGAGGTGTGATACCAAGAGAGCTATCGCAACCACTGATCTACCCATTGGCCTAGAAGAGTGCGCTCCTCTATCTCTCGTTCACCATCGAACACCAGCTCGTCTGGAAAGAGCCCTATCTCCTTAGGCTTTAATTCCCTTCGAAAAAGTTGGAAGAGTTATTGGAAGAGTTTGGTGTTTTGAGCATAAGCATGTAATGATCCAAGGGTCCATGTTTAGTTTTAGAGATCAAAATTCGATTTCGAGACTTCCCTGAGTTTGATAATGAATTATAGGAAAGATCTGGAGTGTTTGGTCTAATTTCATCAAGTCGCGATTGAGTTTTTAGCGCGAAACATGAGTTAATTATTTAACGAACGAAATTAGTATCGCATTGAGCAAATGAGCTCCGAATTAAGTTTCGATTGAACAACCAGGTTCGTATTATTATTTTTGACTCATAGGAACAACAATCGTCGAATTCCAAGTTCGTATGACGGAGTTAGAGCCTTTTTAGTGAAAAAATAAGTTGCTGGTGCAAGCAGGTCATGGTATGGACTTTTAGTGACAGGAAATGGACTTTTAGTGAGGGGAAATGGACTTTTAGTGACAGGAAATATGTTTTTATTGAGCAGTTTTATTTTTAGCTCATTTCAACATTTTGGGTGAAAGAACATAGCTTGGGGCGATTTTTCAGAGAAATTTCATGGGAAATCTTGAGGTAAGTCACTTGTGATCAATATTAGTCAATAATATTGATTTATCATCGAATATTTCGACTAGATTACATGTTTTTGAGGTGTAATTCAAGAATTTGGGCCTAGGGATTTGAAAATAAGATTTGAGGATTTGAAGGTCGAGTTAATGTCGGAATTTGATAAATTTGAAATGGTTGGACGTGGTTGAATGGACGTTCATATTTTGTAACTTTTGTCGGGTTCCGAGACGTGGGCCCCACTGGCGATTTTAGAGTGTAATTTCGGATTTTGTTGAAAAATTAGTATTTTCATATGAAATTAATTTTTATAAAGTGTGTTGATTGTATCGAATTAATTGTGACTAGATTCGAGGCATCCAGATGCCGATTCGCGAGGCAAAAGGCATATTGGAATAAAGAATTACATGGTTGGAGGTAAGTAATACTTCTAAACTTGGTTCATAGGGTATAAATCCCCGAATTACGTATTTGTGAATTGTATGGAGGTGACACATGCTAGGTGACGGGCGCGTAGTCGTGCACCATAGAAATTGTGACTTAATTGATTCTGTGGAGTTGCAAAATCAAATAATCATGTCATTATCCACATATCCTCCATGTGTTAGAGCAAATTGAGCTAAGATTCATGTTAAATATCATGTTTAGGCTACGTGCCGATATTTTTGGATCCATAGAGGTCTTATTGCTATTGAATTACTTGTTTTGAATTGTAATTTTATACTCAGTCACATCTATCATTTGCATATCATATCTCAGTCTCTGTTGTCATTCATTGATACATCATATCATCATGTCGGATTGATTTTCATACCATTAAGAGCACGAGAGACTGGATATTTTGAGTGATATTTATGGGATTGGGCTATTCGCCGCAGCATGTTTTATTTATTTATGCCTGGATCTGGCTATTATAGTGCTCGGGCTGAAGGAGCCCCTCCGGAGTTTTCAGCCCCCATAGTGAGCGCGGTTGATTTTTATTTTGAGGGATAGATCTTCCCTGGACATGGTTCTTGTCCGAATCATTTATATTTGGGGATGGATCTTTTCCTGAACATGGATCTTACCCGAATCATTTATAATGAGGGACGGATCTTCCCTGGACAAAGATTTTATCCGAATAATTTATATTTGGGGATGGATCTTTCCCTGGGCTGGATTGGCCTCATACAGTACTGAGTGATTGACTGTCAGTTGATGTGTGTGTATATATATATGGGGGAATGGATCTTCTCTGGGTTAGGTTGGCTATATACAGTACTGAGTGATTGAATATTTTGAGATTTTGAGTACACGAGGTTTCCACTGAGGTGCATCACATATAGCATGTACATTGGCATGTAGATATAGAGATATCATATTCATCATATCATTCAGACTCGATCTATTTTACTTGTACTGAGTTTAATTGTTGAACTTGAAAGCATGCCTACATTTCTGTACTGTTATTTTTATACTGGACTGTACCTGTTGAGCTCGTCACTACTTTCAGCCCAAAGGTTAGTCTTGTTACTTATTGAGTACATGGGGTCGGTTGTACTCATACTACACTTCTGCACCTTGCGTGCAAATTTCTGATGCTGATGTAGCTGCGTACGGCGAGGGCTGGATCTGAAGATGTACCGGTGTTCTAATCATTGCTGCCTCTTATTCATGGTAGCTTTAGAATTTTTAATCTGTTTATGTATATTTCAAACAGATGACGTATTTTTATTTCACACCAAATTTGTAAATTCTAATCTTAAAAGCTCATGATTTGTACTACCAGTCCTTGGGGAGTGTATTAAAGTCAGTTAAATATTAATTGATTCGGATTGTTGTTATGTGGCTTACCTAGCGGGTGAGTTTAGATGCCATCACGACTAATTGGATTTTGGGTCGTGACATAGATTCAATCAGTTTCAAAGAATCATTGACATTCCTAGTGTGTACTCAGGTTTGACAGATATTATTGATTAGAGTCAGATCTTGAATTTAAAAGTAACGAATGCACCATATAATACATAATACATTTTTTTTTTTAGATATTCTAAATATATGCGCACATACATAGAGATAGATAAATATTGATATACACACATTACATATATCTACATTTCTAGATTATATCCTCTCCAATTGTGAATGTAATTTAATATATCATTTTAAAATAGATCTTCTTACCAATTTCGAAGTACGAAACTTGGATGCTAAGCTGTTAAAATTTAAGTTCATTCCATCGGCATTCATATGATAAAATTTAGAAAAATCTAGTGAGAAAGTAGAACTAAATTTCGAGCATTATATATAATGCATGTGTCTGCTCAATAATTTACTCAATTGTAAGCTTTTTTAAATGATCGTCTATGAAGTTATGGCTTTTTTGCTTTTCTCTCTTGAATCTTTGATTTAACAATGTAAGGAAATTTCTCGCTTTCTTTTTATTTTCTCTGTTATAGGGCTAAGACCCCGTTTGATTTTATATAAAAGAAGTTTTAATCTGATTCATCCAAATATTAGCCCATTAAATATATATATATATATATATATATATATATATATATATATTATTCTTTTATGTAACCATTCAATTGATCAGCTCATATCTTGTATAGGCCCTTGAAAACATCAAGAGAGAGATGATGTTAAATATTCATGTAAATGTGTCCTTTTATAAATACTTTATCTGCTATTCCTAAGCTAAATTACCATCAGTAACTCCACCATCATCATCAACAACCATTTTTGCCACTAACATTCATTACAGAGTCATAACCACCAATCAATTCCATAGCTAGTCACTACTGACCAATATTGCACAATCACCATCACTAGTTGTCCACAACCACTATTAATCACCTTCTCACAACTTTACAATTGACTATCACCACTCCAGTTGCCATTGCTGATGGCTTTTAAAGTGTGCTTCATTAATAACGAATAATATTTTTATACCAAATCATATAAATTTTTCACGACTCCAAATCCCCTCCGTAGGATGTCGTGACGACACCTAATCTCTAAGACTAGGTAAGCCTAACAATATGTGGAAACATCAAATAAAAACTTAAAATTTCAAAATTTCAACAATTTCATCAATAGACTATAAGCTCAATATGTAAAATTTTCCAAAACCCGGTGGGATATAAGTCACAAGCTCTAGATACAATGCTGAACAATCCTATACCCATTGTCTATAAAAAGATAAGGAAATAAGAAAAATAGGGTAGAAGGGGACTCCGAGGCCTGCGGATGCAGGCAGGTGTACCTTGAAGTCTCCAAGCAGCAACACATCGCACTAATACTGAGGCTGATAGGATGTATCTAGATCTGCACAAAAACATGTGCAGAAGCATAATATGAGTACACCATAACGGTACCCAATAAGTGCCAAGTCTAACCTCGGTAGAGTAATCAGGAGATCGGGTCAAGGCCCTACTGGAGATAATAAGAAACAAGACAGAGATAATATGATATAATGAAAATGACAGGGATGTTAACAATAAAGAATTTACGGGAAATAAAAACATGGAATCAAGGAAAGCTAATACAACACGAAAGAAAACAAGTATTTTACATGTTAAAGAAAACAAGAACCAAACAATATAACAAATAAAGAAAATCAACAGGGGCACTCTCGAGATACCGCCTCGTAGTCCCAAATCGTAAAAACATATCACAGTCTCTCCTTATTTCACCGCAGGAGCCTTTATATTTGGCTTTTAAAATTTTTTTTCCCGAAATAGCATCCCACATTTAACTCACCTTATCACACCACATGGCTTCTAGTATTTTCCCTACTAGCCACGCATATCAAGCCCACCTTATCTCACCTCATGTGTTTCAACACCCATACCTTATACCACCGGATGCGTATCAATAATCACAACGGCACGGCAAAAACCCCGTGCAACAATAACAACGGCACGGCAGAAACCTCGTGCAACAATAACAACCGCACGGCAGAAATCTCGTGCAAACAATAACAAACGCATGGCAGAAACCTCGTGCAAACAACCAAACAATCACCTCAACAATAACACAAAAGCCAAAACACAACAACTGATTAAATGATACTCCAAGGATAACAATTTCAAGTAAAGAATTTCCACAGTTAAGTAATGAATACAAAAATCAAGAAATTCAACTAAACATGTGATACAAGTTGCAAATAGGAGATAAGACAAGCAGACATGTGAAATTACGCTAAGCATGATAACTATAACATGCTAAAGTAACTCAATTAAGGCATAAAAAGGAAGCTACGTAGCAAAAATCAAAATTTCAACATTTAGCCTTCATATATCATAAATTATCACCAAAATAGCAAATCCTAAGGGGAATTCCCCCCGCACAAGGTTAGACAAGTCACTTACCTCCAACCACGCTCAATCAATCAATTAGAAGGCATTTCCCTCTATTTTCCAACTCCGAAGGGCTCAAATCTAGCCAAAATAATTTCATACTGTAAATATAACTATAGGAAACTAATTTAGATAATGAAATAATGATCTTAGCTAAGAATTGAAAAATCGCTCCAAAAAGTCGACGGGGGCACACGTCTCAGAACTCGACCAAAATTATAAATTCAAACACTCATTCGATATCAAGCCCAACCATACAAGAATTATCCAAATCCGACCTCATTTAACCATTTAAAACCAAAAAACTTGATGTAAGAACTTCTACACCTTTTCCCCAATTTTAAACTCAAAAATCATAATTAAAAGGTGTAATTAATACTACATACATGGGAATTAATCAAAAATGAGTCAAGAATCCTTACCCAAATGCTTCCTCTGAAAATCTCTCAAAATCTCGCCTTAATCCGAGCTCTCAAAGTCTCAAAAATAAAAATGAAGCAAACCCTCAAAAAATCCTCTTTTCTGCCTAGTTATATTGCACTTGCGACCTTATTGCCGCATCTGCAGCTCCGAACCTGTGAAAAATCATCGTAGGTGCAGCCCTCACTTAGGTCCAGAAATCTCGTTTCTGTGGACATCCTAAGCGCACCTGCACTTGTGCTTCAGCAAAAGAAATGTCTCACCTGTAACCACTGGCGCTTCTGCGCATCTCCTCATCGCAGAAGTGATGCTGCTTCTGCAAAACGTTTTTTGCACCTGACGAGCCCAGCTAGGCTAGACCAAATCCACTCCTGCAACCAATGGCTTGCATTTGCGAGCCCGCACCTGCGGCCAATCCCTCCGCAGGTGCGAAGACACCAGAACCAGCCCAGCATCAGCAAATTCCCTAAGTCCAAAATGATCCGATTTCCATCTGATTCACATCCGGGGCTCCCGAGATTCCCTCCGAATATATCAACAAGTTTCAAAATATATAACGGACTTAGTCGAGGCCTCAAATCACCTCAAACAATATAAAAAATACGAGTCGCACCTCAATTTAAGCCTAATGAACTTATAGACTTTTAACTTCTACATTCGATGCCGAACCTTATCAAATCAAGTCCGATTGACGTCAAATTTTGCACACAAATCATAAATGACATTATGGACCTGCTCCAACTTTTAGAATCAGAATTCGACTCCGATATCAAAAAGCCCAGTGTCAAACTTTCCTAAATCTTCCAACTTTCGCCAAGTAACGCCAAAACGACCTACGGACCTCCAAATCAACATCCGGACACACTCCTAAGACCAAAATCACCTTACGGAGCTATTGGAACAGTCAAAACTCTATTCCGGAGTCATCGTCACACAAGTCAAACTACGGTCAATTCTACGACTTAAACTTCCAGTTTAGGGACTATGTGTCCCATTTCACTCCGAAATCAAAAATCAAACCTTCCGGCAAGTCACGTAACCACAATATAACACAGAGAAAGTAATAAATAGGGGGTCGAGGCTAATACACTCAAAACGACCGGCTGAGTCGTTACAAAATTAATTTTAGTTTATATAGATATAATATATAATTATTATATTATTTTAATTTTGTATTTATTCATCACTATAGATATAATATATAATTCATCACTATGAGAAGACTTCACAAGTTCTTGGCTATTCTGCCCATCAGATCTATAACATTATGTTTCAGGAAGCCTACATCATTTGCAGGTAGTAGTTATATATTGTTTTTAACATGGATTTTTTAACACAATCAAACATATCATAAAAAAATATTTGCAGAAAAATGTGTATTTAATAGACAAAGGTCAAATCTTTGGTTTAGACAAAAAAAATATGAACAATATATCATATGATTTTTTACTGGATTCAAAAGTTTAAATAGTTAAAAAAAATGCGAGGTTTATTTGTAATTTTTTTTTCTCAAAAAATATCTCTATTAGAAATCAGAGTCGCTTTTTTATTTTCACATACTTAAAAAAATTGTGGAAATAGATCTTTGTGACACCATAATTTTGGATCCTTGAATTGTTAACGTAAATATAAACTTCTTTTTATATGGAATAGCCAATTTTCTTTTTTAAATAAATGCAGGCTAACTATCCACACCGAGACATGACAAGACAATTGCGCCAATCATCTTCTCGTTCAAGTATATCTCATCCTTAATTTGTTTTCAGTAATTTAACAATTTTTTATATAAATTTTTAGTTATCAGTAGATTTATATAGAGTGGTTTATAACATGTAAGTAACATGTTTCTAATTTATTTCTTAAACAAAACATGTTTTTAATTTTCCAATTTTATGGAAGGAATGCAGAGAGAAATCGTTGAGCAAAAATATAGACAACAGAGGAGACATTATCTAACGATTTCCACATACCAGGTGGTATTCCTCAATTTGAATTAGAAAATCTTTTGAAAAATTATTTCCAAAGATTAACAGTCACTTTTTTTATTTTATATTTCCTGACTTTAATTTTAGTTTACTTTTATTTATTAGATGATCTTGGTTGATACCTTCGTTCTAATATTCATTTTCTTTATAGGTTTATGTTGAAGTTATTGCTACGTGATCTTGCTCTATTTAAGGTTGCTTGTATTTTTGTATTTCAAACATATTTCTCACTTTTTCTTTTGTTAGATATTGTAACGATCCAACCGGTTGTTTTGAGCTCTAGCGTGTCGTTCGGCGGTTTGAGGCTTTGAGTAGCTTCACTTCATGTATTAGAAATTTAATTTCGGGAAGTTCAGAACTGATTTGGAAAGAAAATTCTAAATTCAGAAGCTTTAAGTTGGAAGAGCTGACTAAGATTTGACTTTTGAGTAAACAACCTCGGAATCGGGATCTGAAGGTTCCAATAGGTTCGTATGATGATTTTGGACTTGGGCGTATGTTCGGGTTGAGTATCGGGTGGTCCGGAAGCATTTCGACGCTTATTGTGGTAGGTTGGCAGTTTGAAGGTTTAAGAATTTTCTAAGTTCGGTTTGAAGGGGGCTTTAGTGTTAATGATGTCCGTTTGGAGTTCCGAGCCATGAAATAGGTTCATATTGTGATTTATGACTTGCACGTAAAGTTTGGCGTCATTCCAGAATGTTTAAGTATGATATCGGACGCGTTCGGTGAAGTTTAAAAGTTTAAAGAAAGGTTTCGATCGTCAATTCATAGTTTTGATGATGTTTGGTGTGATTTGAGGCCTCGAGCAGGTCCGTGTTATGTTATGGAACTTATTCGTAAGTTCAGACGGGGTACCGGGGGCCTCAGGTGTGTTTCGGACGAGTCACATATCACTTTGGAGCTTTGTTGTATTGCTGAAGCGCGTGAGTACTGGTGCAATCGCACCTACGGAAAAAGGGCTGCAGATGCGACGCCGTAGAAGCGGCCAGGCAAGCGCAGGAGCGAATTTTGGTTGGATAGTGCTGGGACTGCAGAAGCGGTCATTTTGCCGCAGAAGTGGAACCGCACCTGTAAAGGGGCGCAACGCAGAGCGGGGGCGCAGATGCACAACAGGCACCGCTGATGCGGCCGACAACCTAGCATGGGTTCTCGCAGGTGCGAGATTGAAGCCGCAGAAGTGGCTGTCGCAGAAGCTACCAGCGGACCGCAAATGCGAGGCAGGCAGACTTGATTTTTTATAAAGAATTTGGCCCATTTTCTCTTATTGCCTCTTGGCTTGGGCGATTTTTGGAGAGCTTCAAGGGGAGATTTTCATCAACCATTGCAAGGTAAGTAATTTTCACATAATGTTAGTGAAATACATGAATTATATGTGGATTTAAACATGAAAATTGGTGAAAATTATGTGATTTTGAAGAAAATCTAGAATTTGGTATTTTTGGACTTTGACCACGAAATTGGACATGAAATTAGGAATAAATTATATATTTGAGTTCGTGGTATTATGGGTAAAGTTGACTTCTCGAGCAAAGTTGGGAATTGTTATAAATAAATTAATTATAATGTTTGGAGTATATTTTTATTGCTTTTTCATGATTGTTTGACTAGTTCGGATCGATGGGCATTCGGTTTGAGGTGTTAAAGTAGCGTTGGAGCCGGTTATGGAACTTCGGAGCGAGGTAAGTCTCCTGTCTAATTTTGTGAGGGGGATACTACCCTTAGGTGATGTAATTGTCATGTGCTATTAGTTGTGGGTGCTACGTACATACGAGGTGACGAGATTCTGTACGTAGCTAGAGCATGTTATGTCCGGGTAGACTTAGGACTTCACTGTGTAATATTTAAAATATTTGAACTCATTCTGCCAGCTTAATTAATTGAAATTACAATGGAATTTGGTTTAGAAATATAGACATATATATTAGGCCGAACTTTATTACCTTGAGTTGTTGAAAAGTTATTTGAGAAACAGTAAAGGTTATACTCACCTTGTGTTCATATACTGTATTGTAAGCTCGTAATTCGATAATTCTTTTCCTTTCTTGTGGAGCGGGCCGAACTCTTCAGTAGGATTATGTACCACACTCTCATGGGAGCGGGCGGTTCGTCTCGGCAGTATAATAGATGCATCTATGATTCGTGCCATTCGACCATCGGCAGTGTACACGTTATGAAGGGATCGGGCCGATCGCCTCGGCAGTGTAATAATTTTTTCTGAATTTGGCCATATGACTTCAGCATAATCGTGCGTTATATCGCTAACACCTGAATATTCACGAGGTTCTTCCTCCCACTGATGCGTTGCATCTTACATGGTACTTCCTTATCCGTTTGATATTGGCACTTGATATTTCTGAGCATTTGAGATAGAATACGAGATTGAGAAATTGATATCATTAAAAAAAAGAAATTTTTGAAAATTGTGCTAGTTATAGTTTTACCTAACTACTACTGTTGTGCTTCTTATCTATTTATGATTTACCATGTTGATTTATTGGATCACTAGTAAGTGTCGATGTCGACCCTCATCACTACTTCTCCGGGGTTAGGCTAGATACTTACTGGCTATGCGTTGATTTACATACTCATGCTGTACTTCGATACTAAATGTGCAGGGTCTGACAGGTTCATTTGGTGATCATCTTGGCGCGTAGGTGCAGCTATTGAGGAGACTTTATGTGAGCTGCATTCCAGGCTATGCATCGTAGTGCATAGAATCTCCATCGTACTATTTATTTTATCCTGTCTCATTTACATTTGTACTCCTTAATAATTGCTCATATACTTATGACACCAGGTTTTGGGATATACCAGTTGATGCTTATGGTTTTGTAAATTGGAGAGCAAAACAACATGCTCGTGCAAAACCTAAAAGAGCACTTGCTCCCAAAATTCTACCCGGATATCGTTATGTCCGGGTAGACTTAGGACTTCACTGTGTAATATTTAAAATATTTGAACTCATTCTGCCAGCTTAATTAATTGAAATTCTAATGGAATTTGGTTTAGAAATATTGACATATATATTAGGCCGAGCTTTATTACCTTGAGTTGTTGACAAGTTTTTGAGAAACGGTAAAGGTTATACTCACCTTGTGTTCATATACTGTATTGTAAGCTCGTAATTTGATAATACTTTTCCTTTCTAGTGGAGCGGGCCAAACGCCTCGGTAGGATTATGTACCACACTCTAATGGGAGCGGGCCGTTCGCCTCGGCAGTATAATAGATGCATCTATGGTTCGTGCCACTCGACCATCGGCAGTGTACACGTTTGAAGGGATCGGGCCAATCGCCTTGGCAGTATCATATTTTTTCTGAATTTGGCCGTATAACTTCAGCATAATCGTGCGTTATATTGCTAACAACCTGAATATTCACGAGGTTCTTCCTCACACTGATGCCTTGCATCTTACATGGTACTTCCTTATCCGTTTGATATTGGCACTTGATATTTCTGAGCTGTTGAGATAGAATACGAGATTGAGAAATTGATATCGTTAAAAAAAGAAATTTTAGAAAATTGTGCTAGTTACAGTTTTACCTCACTACTACTGTTGTGCTTCTTATCTGTTTATGATTTACTATGTTGATTTATTGGACCACTAGTAAGTGTCGATGTCGACCCCTCGTCACTACTTCTCCGGGGTTAGGCTAGATACTTACTAGCTACGCGTTGATTTACATACTCATGCTGCACTTCGGCACTAAATGTGCAGGATCTGATAGGTTCATTTGGTGATCATCTTGGCGCGTAGGTGTAGCTATTGAGGAGACTTTATGTGAGCTGCATTCCAGGCTACGCATCGCAGTGCACAGAGTCTCCATCGTACTATTTATTTTATCCTGTCTCATTTATATTTGTACTCCTTAATAATTGCTCATGCACTTATGACACCGGATTTTGGGATATACCAGTTGATGCTTATGGTTCTGTATATTTTCATAATCCTTCATTTCTCTTATAAACTATAAATTTTGTACGTTCCCGTGGATTTAAAATTATAAATTCCTTCCTTATTAAAAAGATTATGATTTCGAAAGTAATTAAAAAGTAATAAAATTGATCAATCACCATTGGCTTGCCTGACGGCGGCGTTAGGCGCTATCGTAGTGGATTTTAGGTCATGACATATATATTGTTACATGGATTATATTTTTTTCTTAATCAATTAATTCTATAATTTCAAATTTGTATAAAATATTTGGGAAGGGAAAAAGTGAATAGCCTCTAAAACGTTCCATATGATATAAAACAGATTTTCTATAAATTTGAATAATGTTTTTCTTTTTGTTACAACTTTGTCAAAAAACTACTAGCAGTTAAACTAAAATGTGGACCTTAATTTAGTGATTACTTTATATTCCTAACTAATTACAGCAATCCGACATAAATTCTATACTTTTTATACGGTATCCTTATTTTCATATTTCTAGATTAGCATATTATAAGATCAATTTCTGTTGATTCGATTAGATATGCTATTTATAGGCTTTATTTTTGGTGACATAGTAATTTGCATGACATTACTAATTCTTTTTCTATTTTTTTACCCTCAACATATTATACAGGAAATATTTGGAACTAAAATGTCGAATGGAGAAGCATTTTCACAAGAAAGCACAAAAATAACCAAAACATGCTTGATTTAACCTTTGTTGATTTTGATTCGATTCTGGTGCCCACAAATCAAAGTGCTATAGTAATTTTGCCATTTGTTTATTATTAATGATGATTAATTATTTTCTTAAAACACTAAAGTGAGTCATTTTCTCTAAATTAATAATATATGTAACAAGCTAATGTACAATACGTTGACAAGGACCAAAACGCTACAATAAAGGATCTTTAAATTGGAGAGCAAAATAACATGCTCGTGCAAAACCTAAAAGAGTACTTGCTCCCAAAATTCTACAAGAGAAGCACGTTGGCCGCCGGTGAAAGATTGTCAGTAGCAGGAGGATCCGTGGGTGTGGCCAACCAACCCCGTAGTGTACCGGCCGAGAACATTCGCCGCGTCGCGGCTAGAAGAAAGTTTCATTCGATTAAAGCGTTGTTCGAGCAGATGAATTCTCATCTAGATTGCGAGTGGAAAGGCGCATATGATCCTTCTCCAGTACAGGAAGAAGTTGCTGGTAACCCTGTGGAAGAAGAAGAAACCTCCTGAAAGGTGTAATGTACTCTCCGATCTCGGTATGCGCTGAGTCAACATGATATGAACTCGGCCACAAGGTATTGTAATATTTTTCTGTGTTTTTTTCATTTGATATTAGAAATACGCAGTCGAAAATAGTAACCAGTATTTTATAATTTAAAATTTATGTTTATATGCACCCTTTTCAATTGCTGTTAAATCGAAGGGTCGAAATTAATGAAAAAAAATCAAGTATCTGAATAGCAAGAAGGGGTCCTTTCTTCGTCTTCTATTGCGTTTTTTCTTCTTCTTTTTTCCCCCTTTCAATTACGTAAGCAAAAAACTATAGGACATCTTCGGTAATAAGTTTAGCTAATGTGGCTTTGTTGTCTATTTTACATTTAGCTTAATTTTTATGCAACGACGATTGAAGAAATCTTTACATTATCAGGTTTAAATTTATAAATTTTTACAGTTGATAAAGATGACATGATAGTGTAAAATTTTTTAAATTATCGATATACATAAATTAAATTTCTTCAAATTATGTATAGATCACATTTCTTCCTTTTAACTCTCTAAGTTCCAAAATCGTGTTTCTTGGTAAAAAATACTGTGGTTATGCTTTACATTGCCGTAAGAAGGTGCAATCACTTATCCAATATAATAAGTACTATGCTAGTCTTTAAGTAAATATTGAACTTTTAAGCTACTATGCCTACGACTGTTCTAGAGGTTTTTTTTTTTGTTGGACTTGAGTTGATCTTTTTTTGTTGGACTTGAGTTGATCTTTAATTCAAATAGTACGTAGTAATTTTGGGAAGAGAAAGTATCACGATCCAAAATTCACTATACATCATGATGGCGCCCAATGTCGTCGTTAGGCAAGCCAACGGTGACCTAACAACTTAATTGTTCATTTTATTATTTTTGAAATCATGAATCTTGTTAGTGGAGACATAAATGCTTTAAAGTCGTAGATAAATACAATTTAAATATTATAGAAGTAAAAGTGTATCGAGGTTAATCAAACCATAAACAAATTCTAAAATCATCCCAAAATCCGGTGTCACAAGTGCATGAGCATTTACTAAGAAGTAATATAATAATACAACATCTGTCCGGAATATAAATAGGACAGGATAAAGTAAATAGTACGATGGAGACTCTGCGGGCTACGATACGTAGTCTGGAATGCAACTCATCATAAAGTCTCCTCAACAGCTGCACCTACGCGCCAAGATGACCACCAATTGAACCTACTAGATCCTGCACATTTAATGCAGAAGTGTAGCATGAGTACGTAAATCAACGCGTACCCAGTAAGTATCTAGCCTAATTATAAGACCAATAAAGCAATATGATAAATCATAAGCAGATATGAAGTACAACAGCAATAATGGGGTAAAATTGTAAGTTATATAATCTTTCAATAAATTTCTTTTAAAGATATAAATTTCTCAGTCTCGTATTCTATCTCAATAGCTCAGATGTATCAAGTGCCAGTATCAAACAGATAAGGAATACCATATAAAATGCCAAGCATTAGTGGAAGGATAATCTCATGAATATTCATACGGCTAGCGGTATAATGCACGATTATGCCGAGGTCGTACGGCCCGATCCAGAATAATTTTTACACTGCCGAGGGTCGACCAGCACGAACAATAGATGCATCTATTATACTGCCGAGGTTTTCGGCCCCCTCTACAAGAAAGGAAGAAAATTATCGAATTACGAGACACGTGCTTACAATACAGTACATGAGCACAAAGTGAATATAACCTTTACCGTTTCTCAAGTAACTTGCCAAATACTCAAGGTGATAAGGCTCGGCCTAATATATATATATATATATGTATGTATGTATGTATGTATAATTTCAATTATAAAATTCAATTAATTAAGCCAGAAAAAATATAATCCATGTAACAATATATCTTTCATGACACAAAATTTACTATAGGTCGCGATGCGCCTAACGCCGCCGTCAGGTAAACCAATGGTGATTGATCAATTTTATTACTCATTTTATTACTTTCGAAATCATGAATTCTTAATAAGGAAAGAATTTATACTTTTAAATCCACGGGAACGTACAAAATTTATAGTTTAGAAGAGAAATGAAAGGCTATGAAAATATACAGAACCATAAGCACCAACTGGTATATACCCAAATCCCGGTGTCAGAAGTGCATGAGCAATTACTCAGGAGTACAATAATAATACAACATCTGTCTAGAATGTAAATGAGACAGGATAAAATAAATAGTACGATGGAGATTCTGTGGACTACGATGCGTTGCTTGGAATGCAGCTCACATAAAGTCTCCTCATCAGCTGCATCTACGCGCCAAGATGAACACCAAATGGACCTGTCAGATCATGCACATTTAGTGCGGAAGTGCATTATGAATACATAAATCAATGCGTATCTAGTAAGTATCTAGCCTAACACCGAAGAAGTGGTGGTGAGAGGTCGACAACGACACTTACTAGAGGTCCAATAAAGCAATATGATAAATCATAAGCAGATATGAAGCACAACAATGATAAGAGGTAAATTTGTAAGTTACATAATCTTCCCAAAAATTTCTTTTAAAGATATAAATTTCTCACCCTCTCGGTTTCTATCTCAATAGCTCAGATGTATCAAGTGCTAGTATCAAACAGAAAAGGAATACCATATAAAATGCCAAGCATCAGTGGAAGGATAATCTCGTGAATATTCGGACGGCTAGCGATATAACGCACGATTATGCCGGGGTCGTACGGCCCGATCCAGAATAATATGTACACTGTTGAGGGACGACCAACACGAACCATAGATGCATCTATTATACTGCCGAAGCGTTCGGCCCGCTCCATAAGAAAGAAAGGAACTAATCAAATTACGAGACACGTGCTTACAATACAGTATATGAGCACAAAGTGAATATAACCTTACCGTTTCTCAAGTAACTTGCCAACAACTCAAGGTGATAAAGTTCGGCCTAATATACACACACACACACACACACACACACACACACATATCTCTAAATCAATTTCAATTATAAAATTCAATTAATTAAGCCAGCAAAATGAGTTCAAATAATTCAAATATTACATGATAAAGTCCTAAGCCTACCCGGACATAAACATGCTTTAGCTACGTACGGACTCTCGTCACCTCGTGCGTATGTAGCACCCATAACTAGTAGTACATAACAATTACAGCACCTAGAGATAGTTTCCCCTCACAAGGTTAGACAGGAGACTTACCTCGCTCCGAAATTCCATACGGCTCCAATGTCTCTCCAACTCTTCAACTCAAATCCAAACGTTCCGAAACTAGTCAAACAACGTTCAAATCAATCAAAATATACTCCAATGCTTACAATTTAATAATTTATAATGATTCTTAACTCTGCTTGAAAAGTCAATAAAGTCAACCCTCTGGCTCACGTGTCCGGATTCCGAAAATTTTCGAAAACTTTACCCATAACATTACGAACTCAAATATATGATTTATTCCTAATTTCATTTCCAATTTCATGGTAAAAATCCAAAAATACCAAATTCTAGAGTTTTTTTCAAAATCTCACAATTTTTAACCAATTTCCATGTTCAAACCCATGCAAAATTCATGTATAATTCATGTATTTAACTCACAATATGTAGAAGTCACTTACCTAGTGATGGATGACGACAAAGCTCCTTCAAAATCGCTCCAAACTCGGATCCCATGGAAGATTTGAGATAAAATAAGCCAAAATCTATTTTTGCAATTTTATACACTACCTAGACGACCTTCATTGTGAATGCGGAAATCCCCACGCGTTCGCGAAGCACTTCCAGCTTCAGCTCCCAAACTCCTCTACGTGAACGCCAGAAAGGGAACGCGAACGCGAAGCTTTACTGGCCTGCCCATCGCGAATGGGTCTGCCTTTCCGCGAACGCGAAGACCAAGTCAGCCACCAGGCCAACTTCTTCATCGCGAACGCGAACATCGAATCGCGAACGCGGAGCGTTGCTCCCCAAACCTTCGTGGAAGCGTGATCACAGTCGCGAACGCAAAGCACAAAAATCCAGCAGCTATGATCTTTCTTCGGGAACGCGATAACCACTACACGTTCGCGATGAACAACACCAGAGGCCCCCGGGACCCTGTCAAATCACACCAACAAGTCCCAAATCACAACACGAACCTGCTCAAGGCCTCAAATCACACCAAACAACATCAAAACTACGATTTGATGATTGTAACCTTTCTTTAAACTTTCAAACATTTAAACTTCCACGAACGCGCCCGAATCATACTTAAATATTCTGGAATGACGCCAAACTTTACGCACAAGTTACAAATCACGATACGAACCTATTCCAAGGATCGGAATCCTAAACGGACATCGATAACATCAAAATCCACTTCAAACCATACTTATGAAATTCTAAAACATTCAAAATTCCGACTTTCCATAATGAGTACCGAAATGCTCCTAGGCGACCGAATACTCAACCCGAACATATGCCTAAGTTCGGAATCATCATACGAACCTATTGGAACCTTCAAATCCCGATTCCGAGATCGTTCACTCAAAAGTCAAACTTTAGTCAAATCTTCAAACTTAAAGCTTCCGAAATGAGAATTTTCCATCCGAATCAACTACGAACTTTCCAAAATTCAATTCCGGCTACGCGTTCAAGTCATAATACACGAAGTGAAGCTACCCAAGGCCTCAAATCGCCGAACAACGCGCTAGAGCTCAAAACGACCGGTTGGGTCGTTACATTCTTCCTCACTTAAGCATATGTTCATCCTTGAACGTGCCAAGAGCCGTTTCGGAGTTTTCCAAAATTACTGTTTAATACCTAGTGCACCTATCAGTGCCACCACAACCCACTTAAGCATATTAGCTCGAGCCAGACTGAAGATCCTTCCTTTTTCTTAGCCAACAAACCTTAGAACCAGGTTCCGACATTCGGAATTCTCCACGAGACCCGATCCTAACATACGAACACCGCATCAATCACTACACACTGTACCAGAACATGATCATGCACCTTTATTGAAATCACACCATGCATCGCATAATCCGCATGCCCATAATAACATTCTCCAACCGTAGAAGCTGCAAATTTACTAACCTGATGCCCGTAGTATACCTCATATGCGCATAAGCCCTGATCCAACCCTCGCAATACTGCAATGATGAAAACGACACGTAGAAGCTCATAGCAACCTGCCAAATCAATAAATCATGGAGTCCCGCCTCCTGACAAGAACCAGTACCTCATTCTAAACTAAATAACAATATTTTCTCTTTAATATAACCTACATAAATCCGATCGCACTGATCTTAGGTCCAATAACCTCGTCTCACCCAATACAAGCTGCTCGGGCAATAAGCCACCTCAAACACCGTCTAAAATCTCATACAACGCCATAAAAGCGCCAACAAGCTACAACTCGAATATGACTCATAAGGAAGAATGAACTCCGATAGGAACTACCTAGCCTGTGTAACGAATAAAACGGCCTAACCGAATGTTATGGCTCTATCTCAGAGATGAGGAACAAGGCACATGAAATAAATATAAGGAACCGTACTTAACACCTCACTATTGCAGTGTGCAACCTGGTCCAAACATGATACTGTTGCGACATGCAACCAGATTCGAATGTGACATTGTTGCAGCGCGCAACCCGATCCACACAACATACCCATAGCAGCGTGCCATCCAATCCAAATAATGTACCCGTGCGGCGTGCCACCTGATCCACACAACAACCAACAAGGAAACACTTATCAGCCGTAATGCTTATACTTACGAAATGCCCGAATATCGACCACAAACACGCCAAGGGCATAATACAACCCTCCGGAGACGGATAGCACCATGCGCTACAAAAACCCAAGCACGACTAAGGTGCAATAAATGACCTGCATCTCGAGAGCCATCATGTTTATATAACACCACAAGCTACACGGGATCACAACACATGTGCGAATAATCAAGCCGTCTCACAACCCACATGGCACAATAGAGTATTACATGGAATAGCTGACAGGGGGAATAACATACAATTCCCCAAGAATCCTCCGTAAGAAATGCTATGCCGAATGAACACATCCCATCTGACGTAGAGCACACATTCACATTAGACCTACCAAATGACCTCAAGCCGATTCTGATCATACCATACAGGGCCAACAACTTTTCAAGGATCCACAATGGCCCTATTCATGACGCACACGAGCAACAGCCCAATCCTGACCAAACTCCCACAGTCCACAAACAAATGACTAGAGCACCTTTCAGGCATAAACTCTCACATTAGCGATAGTACCAGAATCTCCATACTTGGTTTCAATCCTCAACAATCAAGTGACTAACATGTCACACTTATACAATCTCCCCGTGTGATACGCTCTCACGACCTTCCGCACCGGGTAGCCAAGTCTGCATATCCATACCACCAACCTTACTAATTCCGTAAAGCAAATCAATACACAAAGCCTCTTACACAGGACACCGTTCTCAGGTGACACTAAAGAAAATGCCAACTTACTCTGAACATCTGGATTCTTTTCTGCTCATCCGAGCTCGTGACATTCTTATCAACACCGAGCCGCAACCTTGATCCCTAACTTCCAATTCCCATGCCGTTCACTACACCTATCATGCCGCAACGCGAGAGTACACGAATTTATCATAACCCCTGAACTACTAGTAGAATAAACACTTCATTGGCTAGAAGCCTTTCACTTAACTCATTTTAGAAAAACCATTGCAACACGCAACTGAATTCCCATAACTACAAAAAATACAAACCTCGAGTTGTGGTCTAAAATGCCATAACTCTTCCGGGATCCATTTACACATAACAAGGCCATTTGAATCAAACACCTCCCAAATCAATCAAATTATGGTGGCTGTCACGCCCACACGTACAACCACAAACCATCTGTACGCTTAAACGCCAAAGGAACTGATTATTCCCACAATCATGCTGATTCAAACCATTACTAACCGACCCAACTTCTTCCAATTTACTCTTGACTTACCTTAGAAATAATAATAGCTCCATTCAAAAGCATAACGAACTCAATTAGCACTCTTCCCAAGTGACCCGAATCACGAAACAACATCGTCTCAATACCCAAGAACCACCTCATACCCTCCTCAAGCGCACAATAGCATCTCCAACTGGTACATCCATTCTGCAAGACCTTCCGCGAATCGGAAGCTATTTCTCCCATTCCTCCAATACTACTCCCCAATGATAACATAGAAAATTCCCCAAGTATTCTTCACACCCTGCTGCAAAATTCCGGTCTTTAGCCACACAACGAACCCAAAATCCTTAGATATCGCGCTTACATCCTTGAATCCATTAGAACCACTATTGAGAGTCACCCACTCTAACCTAGTCCTGAATATAATTGAACTCCAATGCTCTGTTAGCACATGAACACTCTCAAAGAAACAACCATATGAATTCTTTTCCTTGTACATCACATCTACAAGAAATATAAACTCTGAGTCTTCCCAAAACCTGCACATGAATCGATAAGGCGAAATATAACACACATTCATCATGTTCTTTACTCGAAATACCCCTGATGTTTTCTTTTCTTAGTCATAAATAATCTACCAATGCACCGATAACCAGAAAACGCACAAGCAGACAACCACGCGATCCAATCATAGACGGTGAGCTCTCCCACTTAGCTTTAAGCTACCATCACATAATGTAGGACCCACAAAGATTCCTCCTTCTCAATTATCATGATCTCGCACCATCAACCCGCCAAATTTCTCGTAGTCACTTGTTAAACTTTTCATGAACATTCCGAATTATCAACCACAATCGCATATTCGACCTTCTGCCGGGTAGTAAGTAGAACTCTTCGTAGAAACTTCATCAAAATCACGCTACCGCTAACCTGCTCACAGGAGATAACCCACCTGTGGAATTCCATATCGACATCTTCCAACAACGCTTCACTGGGTACAACTACTACAAAATCAGTAAATCCTCCGGAGCCCTAATCGTCTACCAGCTGTAAGAGTCTGTTCATTCCTCATTGCATCAACTGAAAGTCCAACAATACATTCAAACTTGAAGTTACGTCGCATCCCATAACGATAATCAAGCTCTTACACCCCTAAACACTCCAAGCAAACCTCTTTCCATCATATCAACCTTCCTTAGCACAGTAGCCACCATTCAAAATAAAATCCGTAGACCTAGTCACTGTCCACCATGATTCCCACATCGCTCTATGCTTTCCTCAAGGCATGTGGCTATCCTACTACAGAATCCATATGCTACTCTGTCACTCCCACTTCAGTTAAACCATCTCCTTTAAGCAACTTCTCGACCTCTGCTTTTTAAACTTGACCTGCTAGCAATTCAATCATTGCGAGACACCTCCCACTATGTCCTTCCTCATCCTTCACTGCCGAAATGCTGCCTCAAATCAAAATCCATCTCTGTAGTACTTGAATTAATAAATTGCTACCAACTCTAAGCCTCCTTGAACATCGTCTTTCTCGAGCCATCAGCATTAGAAATATCAATTCGATTCTGAAACCGCTACACACTGCCATCTCTGACAACCGCTTCTCAGGGACCATTTCACAACTCCCTGCCCCGAAGGCAAATCAAAGAAGACTATAACACCGGCGAACCTTAATGCGTTCAAACAAGGATGACGCACCACATCACAAATGAAAATTCTGCCACCCTCGAAAATATCAAGTCTCGTTGCTCCCACTAACCAAAGCCTGAACATTCATAGTTCGATTACTTTTCCTCCGCTGGAATTAAATGCGGAACCTCTAAACCATGCACTGAGAAATCCTCCGTTCGAGTCATTCACTGCCCCAACACATAAACAAGCATCCTACCATCACACCAACATTGTGCGATAACAACACATGAACATCATAATAATCTGTGCATAGCCTCGAAACCATAGGAAATACAGATACTGGGCTGAAATGACAAAACACCCTTCCATAAGGCGACGATAATAGTCTGCTTGAATATGTAGGGAGAAACATCCTGCACCACGTCTGCAGTACCACTACAACTGCTCGATGCCCAATTGATAACAAGCGCTCCACGTCGCATAAGATTGAGTAGGAAGGAAATGAAGGCATAAGCTCTAATGGAATCGAACTGCATGAAGAGGAATCAAGAAGGGAAATCCTCCTAACAGCCCTATAGCCACTCGAAGATAAATACAGACATCTCTGTAACGATCAGCAAGACTCTACTAGACTTGTTCATGACTCGTGAGACCAATGTGAACCTAGAGCTCTGATACCAAACTGTCATGACCCAAAACCCATTATAGGGCGTGATGACGCCTAATGTAGCCGTTAGGCAAGCCAACAGTGAGCTAACAACTTAATTATTCATTTATTATTTTTGAAAATCATGAATCTTGTTAGGTGGAGACATAAATGCATTAAAGTCGTACATAAATACAATTTAAATATTATACAAGTAAAAGTGTATCGAGGTTAAGCAAACCATATAAAATGCCAAGCATCAGTGGAAGGATAATCTCGTGATTATTCGGACGACTAACGATATAATGCACGATTATGCTGAGGTCGTACGGTCCGATCCAGAATAATGTGTACACTGCCGAGGGTCGACCGGAACGAACCATATATGCATCTATTATACTGCCGAGGCGTTCGGCCCGCTCCACTAGAAAGAAAGAAAATGATCAAATTACGAGACACGTGCTTACAATACAATACGTGAGCACAAAGTGAATATAACCTTTACCGTTTCTCAAGTAACTTGCCAATAACTCAAGGTGATAAGGCTCGGCCTAATATACACACACACACACACACACACATATTTATTAATCAATTTCAATTTTAAAATTCAATTAATTAAGCCAGCAGAATGAGTTCAAATAATTCAAATATTACATGATAAAGTCCTACGCTTACCCGAACATAAACATACTTTAGTTATGTACGGACTCTCGTTATCTCGTGCGTTCGCAGCACCCACAACTAGTAGCACATAATAATTACATCACCTAGGGGTAGTTTCCCCCTTGTAAGGTTAGACATGACACTTACCTCACTCCGAAGTTCCATATCGGCTCCAATGCCTCTTTAACTCTTCAACTCAAAGCCAACATTCCGAAACTAGTCAAACAACGTGCAAATCAATCAAAAGATACTTCAATGGTTACTTTAATAATTTATAATGATTCCCAACTCCGTTCGAAAAGTCAATAAAGTCAACCCTCTGGCCCACGTGCCCGAATTCCAAAAATTTTCGAAGATAAACTTTACCCGTAACATTACGAACTCAAATACATGATTTATTCCTAATATCATGTCCAATTTCGTGGTCAAAATCCAAAAATACCAAATTCTAGATTTTCTTCAAGATCTCACAATTTTCACCACTTTTTGTGTTCAATTCAAAGCTCCTTCAAAATCGCCCCAAGCTCGGCTCCCATGGAAGATTTGAGATAAAATGAGCCGAAATCCATTTTTGCAATTTTATACACTGCCCAGACGACCTTCATCGCAAATTGGAAAATCCCCACGTGTTCGCGAAGTACATCCAGCTTCAGCTCTCAAACTCCTCTACACGAACGCGAGAAAGGGCACGCGAACGGGAACCTTTACCAGCCTGCCCATCGCGAACGCGTCTGCTCTTCTGCGAACACGAAGACCAAGTCATCCACCAGACCGACTTCTTCATCGCGAATACGAACATCGAATCGCGAACGCGGAGCCTTGCTCCCCAAACCTTCGTGAACGGGTGACCACAATCGCGAACGCAAAGCACAAAAATTCAGTAGCAATGATCCTTCTTTGCGAACATGATAACCATTACGCGTTCGCGATAAACAACACCAGAACCAGCAACAACAACAGCAAAACATGAAGAAATGACCTGAAACACACTCGAGGCCCCAGACCCTGTCCAATCACACCAACAAGTCTTAAAACACGACATAAAACTACTCGAGGCCTCAAATCACACCAAACAATATCAAAACTACCGACGATTGAAACCTTTCTTTCAACTTTCAAACATTTAAATTTCGACGAACGCGTCCAAATCATACTTAAACATTCGGGAATGACACCAAACTTTACACACAAGTCACAAATCACGATATGAATTTATTCTAAGGCTCGGAATCTCAAACAGACATCAATAACATTAAAATCCACTTCAAACTAAACTTATGAAATTTTAAAACTTTCAAAATGGTGACTTTCTATAATGAGCACCGAAATGCTCCCGGGCGATCCGATACTCAACCCGAATATACGCCCAAGTCTAGAATCATCATACGAACCTATTGGAACCTTCAAATCCCGATCCAAGATTGTTTACTCAAAAGTCAACCCTTAGTCAACTCTTTCAACTTAAAGCTTCCTAAATGAGAATTTTCCATCCGAATCAACTCCGAACTTTTTGAAATTCAATTCCGACTATGCGTACAAGTCATAATACATAAAGTGAAGCTACCCAAAGCCTCAAACCGTTGAACGACGCCCTAGAGCTCAAAACGACCGGTCGGATCGTTACAAAAAGTACGTAGTAATCAAAATACCAGTGCAAAATAAGTTTGCAGCGAAAACGCTAGAAATTCCCTAAAAATTTAAATTGATGGGGGATGAATTAGAAAAGATTATTAGTGACATTTTATTTCAACAATCTTTGACAATAATTACTTAATTAGTAGGTAATTTCACATACCGTAAAATAATAGATTGACAGTGGACGATGTAATTTATACTTTAAAAATGAAATCTTCTTAAATCATTGCTCGGAAAAAGTCGAAAGAAAAGAATAATACCTAAATGTATCAATGTGAAGTACTATATATAGCATTCAAATTTTAGAAAACTGATGAAATCGGAAAAGTTCTTTCATAAGCTATCAATCTTCGCTTGCCTTCTCTTTGGAACTTAGGCTTATCTTCAAAAATGAATTTAAAGATCTTAAATAGTTAGATATATCAAATTACATTAATCCATCCGATCCATTTTAATTAATTTTTTGACTTTTTTTGTAGTTCACAATATTTGATTTTTTTAGATATGACGAAAGAATTAACTTCTCTTTTTCAACGTTGCCCTTGAAGTCGATGAACAAATTAAGGTTAATATAATCAATTTCATTGTTAATTACTACTAAAAGGTAAATTCCTTAACATGTGTAAAAACAAAAAAAAGTCAACTAAAGTAATCCTCAATTTTAATACGTCCACGACAACAGTAAATACATACTTGAAATATAGTTCTTTAATCACCTACGAAATATAATGTCCTTTTATTTCCAAAACAAGATGAAAATAGCTTTTCGTTACATTTCCCCCCAAGTCTGATGTATTTGTTTGATAGTTTTTGCCTAAAAAATTACAGCTTTCCCCCCCAAAACTTTGAATCTATTTCTCAAGTTTTTAAAAACTTAAAAGCTGATTTCTTTTGAATCTATTCCTAATGTGAATAAATCCTGCCCGAGCCCGCAAACCGAAACCGCTATTGCATAAAATTAAAAACCGCAAAAGATATATATGCTCCTTCTCGCTCTTTCTGGTCCGTTTGCAAAAGTTGGAGTACAGAGCTCCTTACACCAAAAAAATAAAATAAAAAGGGAGTACACAGCTTATATAGACCATGTTTGGCAGCAGACTTCGAAGTGTAATCCTGCACCTAATAGTATTAATGTCCCAGTTTAATAAGCTACCTAATTCTTGAATCTTGACTTTTTGAAATGAGAGATTCCACAGAAAGAATAATCTTAAAAAGACTCGTCATACAAATTACCGCAGATCTGAAATTGGGAAATATCAGATCAGAATTAGCTCTGAAAACATAGAAAAATAAGAAGATAAGTTTTAAAGTTTAAGTTCTATCCTGATCAATGCTCTTTACAACGTGATTTGAACTTTTGACAGTTTAAAGATAATTGCATTTCGGTGGTTGAATAGTTGAGTTTTAAAGTTATGCAATTTCAGTTGCAGCAACTTTGATACTTTGAAACTAGAAGGTCTTTTCCTTGCAGTTACCTTAGGAAGCAACCATGAAGTAATAGACAATTTGTCTGGAAGTCGAAGGGATGAAAATCAGAAATATTAGTCAATTACTTCATGTTAAATTTGGTCCTTTTCACATTGTCGTCCTTTACTTTAACATGTTAGTCCTCTCATGGGTTGGAATTGTTTGAGTACCTGAAGCCATCTTCTATTTTTTCTAGCTGCTCTTCAGCTTTAGTTGCATCGTCAATCTCTAAGCATAGTCGTATGTATTCCCTCTGTTTCAAATTAGATGCGTTACTTTTCTTTTAGTCTATTCCAAAATAAATGATACATTTCTTAATTTTGAAATAATTCAACTTTAAACTCTTTATTTTATCCTTAATGAGAAGCTTTTATAATCACCTAAATTTCATGGCTCCCCAAAACTTTTACCCTTTAAACTTTTAAGACCACAAGTTTCAAAAGTCTTCTTTTTTCTTTCTTAAACTTCGTGCCGAATCAAATACCTCACCTAAATATGGAGAGAGTAAATTCTTTTTGTATGTTCCGTATCTTCCTTTGGTAAATATTCAGAGACGAAGCGGACGGAATTAGAAGAATCTCAACCTGGGCAAGTATATTCTTCCTTCTAAATAAGTCGTTTGTGATATAAAGAAAGTGTCAATTACATTCTCAAATAAAGGTAAGCGTCAATGACAAGGCTATTGAGAGACCTTCTTTTTTTTTTTTTGGTCAAATATTTTTTTTCATTACTAGAAGCAAAATACAGAAATGGAGGGGGACAAGAACCTTATCTCCATAAGGATAATACATGTACTTATAGTCATCCTAAAGTGTTGACTAATAGTACGTAGGTAATAATATGAGGTTAGACCTATGGTGATATGACAACTGTCCATTTTGTAAAGGACAATCGTATGTACAAATTTTCCTAGGTCAGCTATACAAAAAAGTACATATGTTCCTATTGTGTCTAGGTGGATGAGAGATGTGATCTCTTCTATATACTTCTGACAGTTTTCAATGATGTCAGGATTTTGCAAAAAAATAGCAAAAGAGCGCGAGTTATCTTCAATTTTGCTTTGACTCCTGGGACAGGGAAAGTCAAGTTGAAGATATCTGTCCATGTGTATCTTGTGACTTCCCAGTTGTGTTGATGATGTTGTTGGCTGTGCTGTTTTGTGGCTGCTAATATTAATGCTGCTACTTGTGTGTGTTGATTGTTGGGATTGCTTTTCTGTGTTGGAGTTGGTGATGCTGAGGGTGATCAGATGTGAGTGAAGTGCTTGCAGTTGGTGTGTCTTCTATGCTTGTTGGTTCCTTTGTCTTCTTCCGAGTGTGCCTTTTACCTTCTCAGTTACCAGCTATTACGAAAAAGAATGAGGTTGAAATTGTTCAAGTTCTCCTTATGAATCCTTACGATAACTAGTAGGCACGAGTTTTTGGGAAACCTATCTAATATCCCGTGTCGTCATTTTTATGATAGACTTGTGTGAGGTGTATTTTGATCTTGAACTACTTTCGCATTGATGTTTACCCGTAAAACGATACAGTTTAATTTATACGTAGTTTCTAGACAAGTAAATTAATTTGATCCTAAAATAATAGATGAACTATATAAATATACAGTACTTAGCCTTGAGATGAAGATGAAATAAAAGAAATAATAGTTCCGGGAGCAAGACTTCCGGGCACAACAACAATGAAATCAAAAAGCAAGAATAGAAGAATATATTAAACTTTGAATAGAGTGTACCGTCTGTTTGCCAAAAAATTCGTATCCTTTATAATAATAATAGAGCTCACTATTTATAGCTGCACCTATGGAACAAGGTCCTAGGATCAAGCCCTTCTTTAATGTCAACTATGAAGGCAATTGAAGAACGTATAACGGCAGACAATGAATGTTATATTCCTTGTAACGGACTGTGTACTTAATGCTATAAAATATTCCTCATTTAATGCTAACGGGTGGTAGGCATTTATTTTATATCTGTGAGTATTAATCTCTCCGGTAACAGATGGGATCGTCGCCTTCGGGTTCAACTATTTTTCTATCTTCAGCTCCACGCATCACTTCCTTACTCGATCATTTAATGTAAACCTATTTTACCCTATACAGATAGTCTCCCATGCTTTCCGGTGGTATGTTACCGGAAAGTTGGTAGAAAACACCTCTTTTGGCGGAAAATTCACTTACCCTCTCTGAAAAGTTTTCTGACGGTCGATTAGACGCATATCTATCCGCGTTTAATGCCCAGAACACGCGTCATCCCATGATTTAGCATTAGTTTTGCTGGTTATCGAGGTAATTATGGCCATGATTTTAGCCGCCCATTTCTTCCCTTATATGCATCAAACTCCTTCATTCACACCTCATATTTTTCAAACTATCTCAAATTCTCTTCATTCAACTCGTACTCTGTCTCTAACCTTTCTTTAATTTTCTTCATAAGAGAAAAGCTTTTCCTTCTTCTTTGACATAGAATGACTTCTTCTCCTAAAACCTTAGCTCCTCAAAGAACAAACGCAAAGTTGATGAGGCTGCTCCTTCTACAGTGAGCACCATCATCCCCAGAAGTCTCGTCACAACTAAAGACTTCAAAGATAAATTTCCTTCTGCTAACCCTCGTACATGGGCCGTTGGCAGATACCCTTCTTCCATCTGTCCTTCTAGTATTTTACTGTGAAGGAAGATTGTCGTTGCCAGGATTTAGACATTATCACTCCTGATCTGGCGGAGCAGGTAACCTTACCCAAGAAGGGTTTTACGTATTTCTATATGTATCCCGTCACTTTAGGGAATTTTCTCTTAGTGGAGAGCTTGACTCCGTCATTGTGGAGTTCTGCTTCCGCTAGCAGGTGTGTTTGGCACAAGTAAGTCCTTCCATGTGGAGGACGATTGCTTTTCTTCGGCGCCTGTGCTAAGAAATTGGATGTGTCGCCCCGTTTCCTCGCAAAAACGGGTTTTGACGTGTGACTACTCTTTTAAAGGAGGTATTAAAAGAGAAGAATCACCACCTAATGATTTTAAGGTGCGTTAGGTCATCTATTTGCAGATAACTCTGCTTTAACTAGTCTGTGTCACCAAAGATCGGGCAATGGCTCAACTTACCTCAAAGAGAAGTTGTTAGGCACTCTTCGAGGTCCCCAACTATTGGTCCTGGCCGAATTTTAAATTATGTGGATTATGTAATTAAGCTAGGTGATCAAATAAGCAATAAAAAATATAGAAATTGAAGACTCTTATTATAACACATAAGAATATATAATCGGTACAAGTCTTAAAGATTACAAGTGTACAACTGCATTGGTCTATATTAAATAACTAAGTGTAAATAACAAGCATATAAAGGAAAGAGGGATGAGGGGGGGATCCTAAGTTTTTTAGCCTAAGGATCACCCCGTGCAACATAAATAATACTTCGCAACTCCCTTAAGGTAAGGGTTGCTCATAGTATTCAGTGGGCACTGACTATCATCTCCTGCTACCCAATCACTATGTTGAAGTTATTACTTAAACGCGCTCTAATTCAATTCTAAACCGTATCTATGCGTGCACTACCCGTCCCATACCTATGGTTCAGGAGGCTTTGGACCTACTATGAGGTGGTTCTAAACTCAACTTAGGTTGCTCAAAATGAGAAAGCTAGGCGAAATTCAAAACAGATAGGACTTCACGTAAAGACAATTAAAGGCCCAAGTTAGCCTCCACACATAGACAACAAATGCACGCGGCATAATAGGCAGTAGATATTCAGAATTAAAAACTTAGAGTCCTATAGACATGGTTTCTAGGCGATTCTGAATTCCCACATCGTATATGCAACGTTATTGTTCTAAATGGCTTAGGCGAGGAGGCAATAAACTATTCGCAAACTCAGAATTATTGGCGCTGATTTTATAAATATGCGTCTTAGGCAGGTGACATTGTCCTATAGACATGATTTCTAATAGTTGCATGATTAAGTAGTGAAACAGCTTTGAGCGTCCAGTATTAACAATGTCAATCCCACAACAATTTTTATGCGAGTGAAAACATCTTATAGGCAGGATTTCTAACAATTGACAATTAGTCTTGATTTTTATAATACCTTATTCCTATAGGCATGACATCTAGGCGGGGCAGTGTAATGAAAACAACAGAAGTAGTTGATTAAAAGATTAGTATCCTGTAGTCATGATATCTAGATAGGCAATATCCTAATAGTAATATAAGCAATCGACCAATTGATTATTTGAAGTCCTATAGGTATGGTATCTAGGTTAATAAAAGCATATGTTCTACATCCTATAGGCATGCTATCTAGATGCACAATAGTAACATAGAATCGAGCAGGGTAAATACTTGGACTAACATGTTTGAATAGCGTACAAGTGAGGTGTGCATGATTCCTATAGACATGATTTTTATTGATGTCCAGAAATAAAGCAAGTTAAACAACACATAAAGCATGTGGACCCTATAGGCATCTTTTCTACCCTTTCATGCAAATATTAGAATACCTCATCCCCTTTTCATTAATCTCCCCATTATTTGTTATTACAAATTATTACAGGCCCAAATGACATAGTATAAACCTAAATATGACTAGTTATAAGATGAAACAATTATAAGCCCAATAGAACAAACACAGGCCCAATGCAGAACAACCCAGGGATGTCCCCAAGCCTTCAATGGTCTTAATCTTCGCACAACAGCAAACTCATACACCACTTATCATAGAAACCTGAGTTCCATGATCAAACCCAACATGTAGGGCCCAACACTAGGCTTAACAAATAATCTCACTTACCCAAACCATGCCAAAATCAGCATGGAACTCTAACCAAGACATATAAACAGCTGATTGTCGGTTACACTTGAGGTGATCGAAGGATGTGAGTGTTGTGAAGGGAACCGGAGCGAGAATTGCTCCTTTTGTAGAACGGTTACCTCCCACTTAACTGCAAAACTTAAAATACGATGTACGTAAGTATATATAGGTCATTGCAAAAATTTAAACATGATGCAGATTCCCTTCGGACCGTGAAAGTTGTCTTTTGGACGATGAAGATGATGTTCTTAGACCATGACGTCCTGGGCCATGAAGCGTATGATAAGGGATTCGCAGGCCATGAAATTATGTCCTCGGGCCATTGGATGGTGCCTCTAGACTATGACGGCTTTGAATAATGATATGCAATTTCGAGAGATCCTCCGGCGATGGTATGATGTCTTCGGGCTATGAGGATGATGCCTTCTGACTATGACGCCTTCGGACAATGTGGCGATGTTTCAGCCCATGAAATGCAAAGATGCGGTGATGTTGATTGTTCGATAGAGGAAATAGGCAATGCTTAGCCACGTGCGAGAATGAAAGAGAAGATGTGCTTAACCTTGTGTGAGATGGGGCCAGTGCTTAGCCCTATGCAGATAATGAGGGCAATGCTTAACCCTATGTGAATGAAGGCAATGTTTAGCCTTATGCAATGACGGAGGCAATGCTTAGCCTCATGCAAAGAATGAAGATAGTGCTTAGCCTCATGTAGTGTAGCAGAGACAGTGCTTAGTCTCATGCAAGGAACGGAGATAGTGCTTAGTCTCATGCAAAGGAACGGAGACAATGCTTAGTCTCATGCAAAGGAAGACAGTGCTTAACCTTATGCAATAATGGAGGCAGTACTTAGCCTCATGCGAGGAACAGAAACAATGCTTACTCTCATGCAAAGGAAGGCAATGCTTAGCCTTATGCAAAAGAAGAGAGTGCTTAGCCTTATGCAATAATGAAGGCAGTGCTTAGCCTCATGCAATAATGGAGGCAACGCTTAGCCTCATGCAAAGACGGAGACGGTGTTTAGTCTCATGCAAGAAAAGTCAATGGTTAGACTTATACAATGATGGGGGTAGTTCTTAGCCCTATGCAAGAACAACAATGATTAAATGCGAGAGGGCAAAATATTTCTTATCTTGACGTGTTTGCGTTTGGCGACTTCTGTCGGTGTGAAGATAGTGATCTTGTTGTATGTATATATTTGCGGACGTTCCTGTTATGTCCATTGTGCCTGCATCCAAAGCAAAATCGTGAGATTTGGAGGGGGAAAGGTTGGTTTGTGCTCTCGATTCCTCGCCCCGGTAACATCTGGAGACTATAGAAAGAATTCCATTTTCAAAAAACATGCATTTGTGATAAATCGTTTATATAAAAATGTAGGTGTTTGAAATATGTGATAGTGCATGAGAGCAAATAATTTTGTCGACTTGGCGACCATGACATGCTTTTGAGACATTGCAACTCCTTAACTCGGAATTTTGAGGGTCCTCCTCAAAATTTTGCCCCAATTTATATGCATACTTCTGGCGGTACATTCCTTGGCGATTCTATATACGACGAGATCGGGAAAACTCAAGATCTTGCCCCCGTTTCTGACCATAGGGGGAATGAAGAAATTATTATGATGTGACCGAACCCATAGGGCTGCCTACGTATTCCCTCTTAAACAGGAATCAGGTCAAGCGTAGTTCGGGTTACATCAAATAGAAAGTGCAAACATAGTCTTAAACATAGTATCTCTTGACTGCATCTGAATTGATCGGTTTTGGCCAAACCTCTCCATCTATTTTTGCTAGTATAAGCGCTCCTACTGTTAGTACGCGGTGAACCATGTAAGGGCCTTGCCAGTTGGATGAGAATTTCCCCTTGGCTTCATCTTGATGTGGGAAGATTCATTTCAACACCAATTTTCCCGGTGTGAATTGCCTTGACCTAACCTTTTTATTGAAAGCTTTTGCCATTTTGTTCTATTAGAGCTTACCGTGACACACTGCGTTTATTCTTTTACCATCAATGAGAGCTAGTTGTTCATACCTGTTCCGTACCCATTCTGCGTCACTAAGCTCGGCCTCTTGTATGATCCTTAATGTCACGACCCAAATCGAAGGGCCGCGATGGGCACCCGGTGCCTTACTCAACCGAGTACCAACGTAACGTATATTTTTTTTTATCACACCATCATGAAAAAATGGGCCAGAAGAGCCGTCATGAGATAACCTGAACAAAACATAAGGGAATACTAGATGTAGGACGACCCAACATGATATAGAAATTTATACATGTGACATACGACCTACAAGGCCGACATGATCATTTGTACACTCAAAACATAGGCTGACAAGGCCATACAAGTATCCATATACATGACATCAGTCTACAAGCCTCTAAGAGTACATAAATGTCATAAAGGTCGGGACAGGGCCCCGCCATACCAATCAATACATGTCCAAATCATACTGACCAAATAGGCAACTCAGAAGCAAGTGGAGTGCACCAATACCTTCCGCTGAGATGATAGCCTACTAGGAGGACTGTCAACCTGTCTATTGGGACCTGCAGGCATGAAACGCAACGTCCCCAGGCAAAAGGGATGTCAGTACAAATAAAGTACCGAGTATGTAAGGCATGAAAGCAGTATATAAAATACATAAAGAAACACGGAGTAAGGAACTCAACCTGTAAGTCTGAATAGCACTGTGAATCATAGAACATTTATAATGTCATGCATATGCGTATAAATTTCATATCTTGCATAGGTATATGTGTACATAACATCATCAAGCCTCTCAGGGCATCCCATCATATCATCACGGCCTCTGTAGGCGAAATCATCAACGTAAACCAGTTAATCAGGTGGTGGAGTGTATATAACGGCTTAACCTTTCCCCATACCCCATATACATATAATATACGCGTATATAACGCCATTTGGTCATGGGTCAATATACACGTACAAATGAATGCAATGCATAAGAAGTAAGTCAATAAGATCTCTCAAGATTTCATAAGATTAATATTCCTTCGGATAAACTTTATCAACTTACGTATTTTCTGAGACCCATAAACAGACAATATAATAATAGGACACATGGGGAATCAAGAACATAGGCACCCTAATACTTCTAAGAGTAGAGTCATTTGTGAAAGTTTTGCGTTCGCTCATTTCGTTTGTATCATACGGATCATGCCAAAAGGAAAGAAGGTATAGCTTTAACATACCTCAAGTGGTCAATGTAACTCAACAACAATCTTACGACAACTAGCGCGCCAACCTTATAACAACGAAATACACGTACAACTTAGATGACGCTAATATACCACATATCTCAAACGATAACTCGATTCTAAAATAAAACGAGCAGCATTTCCCATGATTTTACTGCTCCCTCAAGCCTACTAGGCGAGATACAAACAAAATACAATCAGCAACTCAAAAACAACCCAACTACAATTCGAGACCTTCGATACAACAAAAACCCCAAATATATCATAACATACCCAATCAACAAGTTATCAATTAGCCTGAAATTGCAACGACGAGCGACCAGCCTACTACCCTACCACATGTGGCATTTTTCCGCACCCTTCATCCTTTCAAACTCTATAAATCAGCAGCACAATAGGCCAACGCGTTTGAACTACAAAACAGTCCACTAAAAGTGAAATAAATCAAACTCACGACTTCCGATCACCGTTCTGTGAGTTCTAACTATTAGGATATGATTTTATCAACTTTCCTTGATATTTAAAATCTTAAATACAGAAAGTAGACATTTTCTTAACTATGATGTACCTTCCAAAACCGGCGATTTGATAAACCCCAATTTGGCAATTTCCGTGAGCAGCCATGGCTGTCGATATCTCTCCCCAGCCTTTGGCTGTGGGAGAGACAAATCCAATCTCTAATATAACAACACATAATCCCAATCCAAAACAATCTTATGCAGTAACGATTCATCAAAAACAATCGGCTGCGATGACATCGAAAACAGAACTCTGTCCAGTTTCTATCATCCATGGAGAACCTACTGCGGAATTCACCATAGATGAGGTAAATGAGTTCATTCGAGAAGAAGGACTGCACCAAGCAGATGTTTTGAAGTTTTCTTACGAAAAACCAGAAATGCAAGAGATTTGGCGATTGTTCTCGATGCAATTTGAAGTGCAAGGGGGCTGTAACATCGGACTGCTTGATTTTCGACATCTACTGGTTCGTTTTGATTTATATACTGACTATGTCCACTTCTTGACTTAAATCGACTGGATGTCTTAAAACCAAAGGAGCTGAATATTTCTTCAGAACCTTCCCATGGACTTTTCAGTTCAATCCGAAAGAAGAAAC
>MCJB01025490.1:61004-135879 GCA_002018475.1 Nicotiana obtusifolia | reverse complement strand
TATGGCTGTCGTGTGGATCTCACTGCCAGCTTTGCCACCTAATTTCTTTGCGAAGAAATCCTTACTGTCTATCGCCTCTACTGTGGGTAAATCACTTGCAGTAGACAAGGCAGCACAAGAGAGAACCAGACCGACCACTGCTAGGGTCAAGGTTCTGCTCGATTTGTTAGACGAGCATCCGAACAAGGTTAAGTTGCGCATCGTCGACAAAGCTACTGGGAAAGCTATTGCTTATTACCAACAGATTGTTTATGACAATCTGCCAAAGTATTGCGCTTGTTGCAAACATCAAGGGCATGACGAAAAATCTTGTCGATTCTTGAAATAAAATCTGGAGAGGAAGGCTTTGCAAACACTTCTGATCCCAAGCTGCCAGTGGCTAATAAGAGCACTGTCGAGCAGCTAAAAGGGGATGCGAGAGACCTTTTGAATGCCAAAAGAGCGGTTAAAAGTGTGGTGCCAAAAGACCTTTTGAATGCCAACAGTAGCAAGTCGCAGGAGCAGCAGATTGCTGTATACAGTGATGAGATTGCAGGTAGTAGGAATTTGGTTGCTGGTTTTTATGACAATACAACTGCATTGGCAGATAAGAGGCCAGCTGATGACATGGTTAGGAAGGGGCAACTCAATGCTGCAACAGATATCCCTGCCTCTAAGATTTTTACAAGAATGCACACAGCTACATCTACTGCTGGTGCTGTGCACGCTATTAATGTTCGACCTGCTGGTTTTGGACAGACAGGAAATGACAAACATAATAGTGAAGTTGACAATCGACCTACTGTGGAGCAAGACAAGGGAGGTGACATGCTTGCGCTACTAGCAGATAATGTTCAATCTCATGTGTCAGCTGAAGTACACCAATTGGATATTCACAACCAGATCACTAGTTCACGTGTTGACTCCCAGATCTTTGGGAACAAAAATAATGTTCTTAACTCCTTAGCTGGGGAACATAAATCAGGTCCTAAACTTGATGCTGATAAGGGACGGCATACAATCAAAAAAAAAGGAAGTTTGGACTATTGTAATACCAAAAAAATCAACCACAAAGACTGCTGTTTTGCAAAGACAGCAGAGCTCAGGTTTTCGACCAAAGGTCGCCAGCGATGTAGCCAACTCAAATATGTTCGATGCTCTGGATCTCAATAATGATGGACAACCTGCTTTCGCAACACAAAATGAAAATATAATGTCCAAAGAAATTGTTCCACTTTCCAACATTGCAAACGAAGGTCTGGGGCGTCATTGTTTGGGAATGGAATTGGATGTTCAACGAAATGCTTCAAAGACAAATTTGGAGGAGGAACTATGGGGCAACAGTACCAATGTGCCCACATTGCATTTTTCGAGTCCTCAGGCTGAAAAGATCATAATGGATGCCCAAAATGCAATGATGGTGCATACCAATATGGTGGGACAACCATTAGTCAAGTTGAACACCACCGTCTTTGAAATACCTCCATAGTCGGAGCATTCTTTTGGTGAACATGGAGAGTCTGTGCAGCTTGATTTGTGTGATCAAGTTGACAACGAAGAAGAGGACTGAGGGGATGACGACGACGGGGATTCGACTGATTATGTTGTCTTTGAGAGCAGTGGTGATGACATGCCATTAGTAACTTCGCCAACTTTGCCAAATAGCAAGCTTAACTTGAATGCTCCGGCCTTCATTCCCCGAAATGCAGCAATTGTATCGACAAAACAAAATAGAGCAGTTCAGCAGCATGTGCTCTCGAAATCAATCTCACTGGATGTACTAACAGTCCAACAGCAACAACCGTGCAGAAGCTGTCCAGTGATCTCAGAGGCAGTGACAAATAAAAAAAACTGGGCAGCAGCTTCCCAAAGACACGACATTTATCACGAATCCAGTGACTTTAACAGCTGGAGAGCAGTAGCGTCAACAACAACTTCATAGAGACAGCCCAAAGATATCTCCAGAAGACAGAATGCTCTTAGATGCATTGGTAACCTCTAATACTACTTCACAAGCTCTTACTGGTATGGCTATGAACAGTGAGGAAGTAAATGTTAGGCGGCTTCCAATGAGAGCTGCGAAGCAAAAACGTGATGTTGCAACCACGTCAACAAAGTCCCTATGATCAAAACATAAGCCATGATTTTTGAATATTTTTTGAAAAGGTGGGAGGAAGAAGATAAAGTGTTTCAAATAGAAGAAATCACAACATTCGACAAGGAGGGGCAATTTTATAAGTCTTACTACTTTTTAATATGTCATTTTATTAGCATTATCATATGTAATATCATCATAGAGTGTATTATAAACTCTATAATGATCATACAATATTTGGTTCTCGCATGTTCTTTCTTTCTACATGCTTGCTAATAGGTGAGGCCTTTTATTTGCCTCAATAGGATTTGTAAGGTAAGGTTTAGCTCGGTATGTGTTTAGCTCTTATGCCTTTGGATACACCCGAACGACTATTAGATTATATGCCCTCGTGAGACTTTGCCGGCAGCTACACCATGACTCCTCTACATGAGGCTGTCGTAGAGGCAATGTGAGGCGCAGAGGAATAATTATATAGCCAAGGCATATAGACGACACTACTCGAGCTTTTGTCCCCCTTACTTGTACTTTTCCTTTGCGGTTTGTTTTATTATTAATAAAATCTTATAATTTGCCAACAAAAAAAAATGATGTACCTTCCAAAACTCAAACTACAAGGAAAAAGAGAGGCGATATAGCGATACTTACGTCGTAGGGATCGTTCTAATGTTATCGCTTCTTGATTTCATACCCCGGATGTTAATCTTCTTTGAAAACCTTGTAGAGAGCTTAAAGGGTAAGTTGATGGGGGTTCTCTGGTCGTTTTCTATGAAAAATGAAGAAAAAGACGATTTAAAACCTATATATATCTTCTGACGCTTATATCTTTTTTTTTCCAGATGTCATATGAACAAACAGTTAGGAGCATTGGAAACTAAATTATAAGACCTTCAATTTGGTATATAATATGTACCAAAAAGACCTCATATAACACACAAAATGTATTGCTCAAAAGGCATCAGTGACACACCTAATTGTCACCTATGCAATCTGTGCAGTCTCACAAAACTGCAAATATCTCTCTACTCCAATGTCGTATCGACAAACGGTTTAATGTGTTAGAAACTAGACTCGTAGATATTCAATTACATATGTGTATCATCCCGTAATTCAAAGTATATTTGGAGAAAATCCCCCCTACATTTGACCTACTTTTTCAGCACATTTATGAATGTAACTTGTGATGACTTTTGCCAACTTTTGTTCCACAACTCGCTTGACTTCAAAACATAACACACGAATATCATAAGCCTAAAATAACTCATTACATAACCTCCTTATCACTTTAAGAACCCTAGTAACATCCTAAAAATACACGTTATAACATTCCCAACTTGTCGACATTCGACGAAACTTATTTTCTTCAATTTGTTTAGCTTCTAAGCCTTTCAACCCTCTTGGTACTTGTTATCCATGATCTTAGAAATTTGTAACCTCCAAGGTAACATGATTAATTTACTTTATGTACTTATAAAGACAATCTCATTTCTAAGCGTATGTCAATTGACTTATGATGTACTCTCACGTACGAAAATATAGGGTGGAACACTTAAGGAAAGAATCTCTACTTCGACAGGGATAACGGCTTCGGTACCATAGACCAGTAGGTAGGGGGTTGCCCCAGTTGATGTACGAATTGTGGTGCGGTGTCCTAGAAAAGCAAATAGTTGCTTTTTGTGCCATTGCTTGTAGTTGTCCACCATTTTCCTCAATATCTTCTTGATGTTCTTGTTGGCGGATTCTATGGCTCTGTTCATTTGTGGCTTGTATGCTGTAGAATTTTAATGTTTGATCTTGAATGTTTCACACATAGTTTTCATCAGGTCATTATTGAGATTGGCGGCATTGTCAGTAATGATTGACTCGGGCACTCCGAATCGACAAACAATGCGATCCCGGACAAAATCTGCTACGACCTTCTTAGTCACATCCTTATAGGACGCAGCTTCAGCCCATTTTCTGAAGTAGTCTATGGCCACCAAAATGAACCTTTGTCCGTTTGAAGCAGCGGGTTCAATTGGTCCGATGGCATCCATGCCCCATGCAGAGAAAGGCTATAGTGAACTCGTTGCATTAAGTTCGTTGGGCGGTACACAATCATATCAGCATGTATCTGGCATTGATGACACTTTTGAACATATTTGATACAGTCTGTTTCCAAAGTTATCCAGAAATACGCTGCTCTTAATATCTTCTTGGCCAAAACGAAATCGTTCATGTGAGGTCCGCAAGTTCTGGCATGTATTTCTTTGAGAAATCTAGATGCTTCCTTGGCATCGACACATCACAGTAATCCCAAATCAGGAGCCCTTCTATACAAAGTTCCCCTGCTTTGAAAGAAATGGTTGGCCAATCTTCGAAGTTTGCGCTTCTGAGTGTGTGTATCATTCTCTGGGTATTCTCCCTTTTGTAAGTATTCCTTGATGTCGTGGAACCATGGATTTCCATCGAACTCTTCTTCAACATAAGCACAATAGGCTGGATGCTTATGAATTTCTACTGGGATAAGGTCGATGAAATTCTTGTCTGGATGTTGTATCATGGAAGATAAGGTTGCTAATGCATCTGCGAACTCGTTCTGAATCCTCAGAACATGTTTGAATTCTATCTTTGTGAACCTCTTGATCAACTCTTGTACACAGTGCAAGTATGATAATATTTTAGTCTTCTTAGTAGCTCATTCTCCTAGTACCTGGTGAACGAATAGATCAGAATCTCTATTACCAGTAACTCCTGAATATTCATGTCAACGACCAACCTGAGTCCCAAGATGCAGGCCTCGTATTATGCCATATTATTGGTGCATGGGAACTTGAGTTTTCCGGATACCGGGTAATGTTGACCGGTTTCTGATACTAAGACAACTCTAATGCCCACTCCCTTGAAGTTTGCTTCTTTGTCGAAGAACATCCTCCAACTGTCATATGCTTCGGTAATATCTTCACCTACAAATGACATTTCCTCATTGGGAAAATACATCTTCAATGGTTCGTATTCTCCATCTACGGGATTCTCCGCCAAGTGATCGGCCAACTCTTGCCCCTTGACTACCTTCTGAGTTACATAGATGATGTCGAACTCACTTAGCAATATCTTCCACTTTGCTAACTTACCCGTTGGCATGGTTTTCTGAAAGATGTATTTTAGTGGATCCATCCTTGATATGAGATATGTAGTGTATGCACAAAAATAATGTCTCAACTTCTGGGCTATTCATGTTAAAGCACAACAGGTGTATTCCAACAAAGAGTACCGGACCTCGTAAGGCGTGAACTTCTTACTTAGATAATATATCGCTTGGTCTTTCCTCTCAGTTTTGTCATGTTGTCCTAGAACGCAGCCAAAGGCTCCGTCCAACACAGACAGATAAAGCAACAGAGGTCTTCCTAGTTCTGGCGGGACCAACACGGGCGGATTAGATAAATACTCCTTGATTTTGTCGAAGGCTTTCTGGCATTCTTCAGTCCAGCTTGTTGCAGCATCTTTCCTCAGCATCTTGAAGATCGACTCACATATCACCGTTGATTGTGCTATAAAATGGCTGATATGATTGAGGCATCCTAGAAAACTCATAACATCCTTCTTATTCTTTGGCGGTGGCAAGTCCTGGATAGCTTTGATTTTTGACGAGTCTAACACAATACCTCGGCGAATGCCGATGAAACCTAGCAACTTTCTAGCAGGGACTCCAAAGGCGCATTTTGCGGGTTTCAACTTCAAATTGTATTTTCAAAATTTGGTCGAATGTTTTTTCCAGGTTTGCTATGCGATTTGAGATCCTTTTAGATTTGATGATAACATCATCCACGTACACCCCTATTTCCTTATGTATCATATCGTGGAAGATAGTCGCCATGACCCTCCTGTAGGTGGCCCTAGCATTCTTCAAACCAAACGGCATCATTTTGTGACAATATATCCCCCATGGTGTGATAAAGGCGGTCTTTTTGGAATCCTCTTCGTCCATACAAATCTGATGATATCCCGTGAAGCAATCCACAAAAGATTGGAGCTCATGCTTGGCACAGTTGTCGATCAGTATGTGTATGTTCAGATCTCGGTAATTGACACATTACTCTAACTTTCCCATTTTTCTTTGGAACCAGCACAATGTTGGCTAACCAGGTCGGGTATTCGACCACTCGAAGAACCTTGGCTTTGATCTGCTTGGTGACCTCCTCTTTTATCTTCAGACTAATATCTGGCTTGAACTTTCTAAGCTTTTGCTTTACCGGTGGACTCATGGGATTGGTAGGTAGCTTGTGAGCTACTATGGATGTGCTTAACCCAGTCATATCATCGTAGGGCCATGCGAAAATGTCCTCATATTTCCTTAAGAACCTGATATACTCTTCCTTTTTCGATGGTGATAGATGAATGCTTATACGAGTTTCCTTGACTGATTCAGAATCCCTTAAGTTAACAGTCTCAGTTTCCTCAAAATTAGACTTTGGTTTGTTTTCAAAGTTCTCTACTTCTTTCATAATTTCCTCAGGTATTATATCATCTTCCAGATCTTCCGAATCACTGTCCTTATGTTGCGTTATCTCATGTCATGTCACAAAAAGGTAACCAAGTCAATAAGATAAAATAAAAGAGTGTTTGCAATATTTAAACATGTTTCGCAAAAATATGCAATGATTCATGTCCTAATTTAGGGACCTCATTGGGCCTAAGATAGGCCTAAGCGACACATAGACTTCGAGAAAATTGATGCCAACGTTTGCTTCATTTCATTAGTGCGGAAATAAGCCAAAACTATCTATTACTAAATAATAGAATCACTAATGGAATTAAGCCTTATTGCATTGAAATGTAATCTAAGCTAGAAGGTAGTAAAGAACATCATCTACTTGGTCCCTGAAGGACCTTCTCCATGTTTGGCTCTCTTGACCCCATCAATCATGTTTCCTAGATCGTGCATGTCCAGCAATAAGTAAGCAGCTTTCCTCCTTCATCACCGTTCATGCCTTGACATTCCCAAAGTCTCTTTCTCATCTTCCCTTCTAGCTACATTAGCCCTTGCTCCAAGAATTCTAACCTCTTTGTTGACTTAGTGGCAATCTCTTTCCATTCCCTTATCGCCTCGATGTTTACTTTGTGTTGCTCTAGATGCTTAGCTTCAGACTCGAACACCCTTTTGCGTAGCCTCTTGTACTTCACCTCTGACTAAGCCACTTCATTATGATCCTATCCTTCAGATTGAATCCTGGTTTGACGGCCCCGTCTATGTCGTCTTCCAGCCATGCTAGATAGTAGGACATATGGCCGGCGTGATACTTGTCTGGCTCAATAGTTTCTCCTTCCACAATGATTTTTTAGTTCCACATGTGTTGCGCTTTGAACTTGAATGGGATGACATCTCCCTTGAAATAAGCCTTGTACTAGACCATGTTGGAAACCCGAGGTATGACTTGTTTTCTTCCAGCTTGCCTCATTATCATTACAGGAGCGTAAGGGTAGATGCCTCGCAGCCTGATCAGTACCAAGTGAGTAGTCCCTTTTGTCCTAATAATGAACTCACTACTAGGAAACCATTCAAACATCCAATGCAATTGCTCGTCTGTCAGATTGCTGAAGAAACGCTCCCAACCTACAACATTTCCAGGCTTTGCAAACATGTCTGGAATAAAAGTCATTTTCTTTGGGTGATGATTGGCTATGTAGTCATTCAGTGGCCTTCGCAGAAGCTGTTGACGATAGTCACCCCTCTGAAAGTGTTCCAGCAGCCAGACTTGTAGTAATATATTGCAACCCTCAAAGTGTCCGAACCCATGCTTGCACCGATCTAGGGCATGGTACATCTCAGCTAAGATCATTGGGATGATAGTATAAGTTTGTCCTTTGATGCCATCCATTAAGGTCCTGGCGACCATGGCTACGTGAGTATGGATCCTTCCTCCTTGCATTGGAAATATTAACAACCCCAAGAAACAAACAATGAAAACATAAGCCTGGTGATGCACCCATCTGAAAGAGGTGATGGCTAGTTCATCATGGTGAAGATGATATGATTTTCTATGCCCATAACGCTTGTAGAAAAGCTTAAAAATGACATATGATTTCTTTAGACAGAGTAGTTCATCAGTCTTCTTAAAACCCAACATCTTCAGAAAATCGCGCGGAGTGGGATTTTATGGCACTAATAGTCCCGGACTATCCCATGGTAATTTGGCGAAACCCCCTATTTCTTCCAGGAGAGGAGTCATTTCTATAATGCCAAATCAAAAAACAACTCTTTTCTTGTCCCAGAACATGGTAGCGGCCTCGACTAGTTCCCTATTTGGTTGAATGTTCATCAAAGATGACAGGTCACCAAGTACTCTCCTCACATGATTTTTATCACAAGGTGCAAGGTCTTTTCACCAGTCAAGTAGCAAAGGTGGGATATTCCGGACTATACCAAACTTGGGGATTTCGTGCTTCATTTTTTGCAAATAAATAAAAGTTAGCCCTTTCCCCCTTCGAGATTCGACTATTTACGCACTAAAGATCAGCATGTTGTCACATTTTCTCCAAGTAATGCACATAACATGATAGTTTCCTTTGGGATTATGAAAATCTCGTCAGACTTTGGACGAGGTTTTCTAAGCAGGTTGTTACGTCAATAACGCCTCTGTACTAGGGTTAACATGACGCATGCACATTTCAAAAGTGGGCTTTCTAGAAGGGTCTAGACTAGTAATCTCAAGTGGACAACTTGAGAGGGAAAGGTACGGGATTGTCGACTGCACCGCTGATCGACTAGTCTACCGCAAATAAGCCTTTCCGATTTAAGAAGGGTGATTACAAGAAAGCGCGGACACTCATCAAGCACCATTATGTTGATAATAAGTACGAGTGGAGTATGATGTGGAGCATGCTTTATGCCGAAATAATAACACATCGCCAAGTATTTGCATGATAAAGGTGCATAAAAAAAACTGCAATTATGATAAAGATGAACAGGAATAGAAGCGAAAGAGAAAGAAAAGACAAAAAGAGAAATCAGTTTAACGCATGAAAACGTACGAGAATGTAATGAAGCAAGTAGGAAATAGGGATGAGAGAGTCATGATATAGCAGTTTTAGACAAGATGAAGGAAATGGAGAGAGGTCATACATGTCATTGCAAATAAAGAAGAATAAGGGAAAGGATGTGCACGTCATAGCAATTTAAACAAATATGGTAAAATAAGGGAAGGGATGTACATTTCATAGTAGTTTAACAAGGGATATAATCTACATAAGTCAAGTTCGTTATGGTAAGAGCCAAAGTATTCCCCAGCAGAGTTGCCATGCTGTCACGCCTGGTTTTCTCGCGAAAGCGGGTTTCAACGTGTGCAAACTCTTTTAAAGGAGGTATTAAAAGAGAAGAGTCACCACCTAATGATTTTAAGGTGCGTTAGGGCACCTATTTGCAAATAACTCTATTTTAACTAGTCCGTGTCACCAAAGATCGTGTAAGGGCTCAAATTACCTCAAAGAGACGGTGTTAGGCACTCTTCGAGGTCCACAACTGTGGGTCCCGGCCGAAATTTAAACTATGTGGATTATGTAATTAAGCCAGGTGATCAAATAAGCAATGAAAAATATAGAAATTGAAGATTCTTATTATAACAATAAGAATCAATAATCGGTACAAGTCTTAAAGATTACAAGTGTACAACTGCATTGGACTATATTAAATAACTAAGTGTAAATAATAAGCATATAAATAAAAAGAGGGGGAGGGGGGTCCTAAATTTTTTAGCCTAAAGGATCACCCCTTGCAAACATAAATAATACTTCGCAACTCCGTTAAGGTAGGGGTTGCTCATATTATTCAGCGGGAACAACTATCATCTCCTGCTACCCAATTACTATGTTGAAGTTGTTACTTAACAGTGCTCTAATTATATTCTAAACCGTATCCTATGCGTGCACTACCCGTTCCATACCTATGGTCCAGGGGGCTTTGGAACTACTATGAGGTGGTTCTAAAATCAACTTAGGTTGCTCAAAATGAGAAAGCTAGGCGACATTCAAAACATATAGGACTTCACAAGGCAATTAAAGGCCCAAGTTAGCCTCCACTCAAGACAAAAAATGCACGCGACAGAATAGGCAGTAGATGATTTCAAAATTAAAAACATAGAGTCCTATAGGCATGGTTTCTAGGCGATTCTGAATTCCAGCATCGTATATGCAATGTTATTGTTCGAAATGTCTTAGGCGAGGAGGCAATGAACTGTTTGCATACTCAGAATTATTAGCGTTGATTTTATAAATATGCATCTTAGGCAGGTGACTTTGTCCTATAGGCATGATTACTAATAGTTGCATGATTAAGCAGTGAAATAGCTTTGAGCGTCCAGTATTAATAACGCCAATCCCATAGCAGTCTTTTGGCGAGTGACAACATCCTATAGGCAATATTTCTAACAATTGACAATTAGTCTTGATTTTTATAACACCTTATTCCTATAGGCATGACATCTAGGCAGGGCAGTATAATGAAACAAAGAAGTAGCTGATTAAAAGATTAGTGTCATATAGTTATGATATCTAAATGGGAAGTACACTAAAAGTAATAGAAGCAATCGACCAATAGCATATGTTATACATCCTTTAGTCATGCTGTCATGATGCACAATAATAACATAGAATTGATCATGGTAAATACATGGACTAAAATGTTTGAACAATGTACAAGTGAGGTGTCATGATTCCTATAGACATGATTTCTATTGATGTGCAGAAATAAAGCAAGTTAAACAAAGTAGCACATAAAGCATGTAGACCCTATAGGCATGTTTTCTACCCTTTCATGCAAATATTAGAATACCCCAGCCCCTTTTATTAATCTCCCCATTATTCGTTATTACAAATTATTACAGGCCCAAATGACATAGTATATACCTAAATATGACTAGTTACAGGATGAAACAACTATAAGTCCAATAGAACAAACACAGGCCCATTGCAGAACAACACAAGGATGTCCCTAGGCCTTAAGTGCTCTTAATCTTCGCACAACAGCAAATCCATACACCACTTATCATAGCAACCTGAGTTCCATGCTCAAACCCAACATCCAGGTCCCGACACTAGGCTTAACGAATAATCTTACTTGACAAAATCAGCCATACAGGTGACATAATACTCATAGAATTAACTAGACAACTTAAAAACTTAGTTCTTAGAGCTATAGCTAACAACAACTCTAGCCAAGACACATAAATAGAACTAGGCTAAATTGCAAGGCACACAAGGCACATATAAGGCAAGTTTATTCTTATAATGCTAGAAACAAAGTTTAAGAGTGACATGATAGTAAACCATTCCACAAAGTTTCAAAATGAAGCATGATTCATAATCAACCTAGGAACCTTAGATGAAGGTCTAGCAGATTCAAGAAAGAAACAAACAAAACACAACCATCACATGAAAGTGTCCATCGTGAAAACCCAAAGGTGCAACATAACAGAACAAACTCATGATGAAGCAATTGATTAATGGAGCAAGGAAAACTATAGCATACTGAACATTAATCACAATATAAGAGTCATGTCAATTTTCAGAAGCAAGATAGGCTAGTATTGGCACTGGTTGGCTATACATGAGAGGAGAGGATGGTTATGAGGTTTACCCTAAGGTCTCAAACAATATTGAAGAGCAAAGGATTGCATAAGTCAAACATACATTAGATCTTAAATCACATGGAAACAGGCCTTAGCTAATCAATACAACATCAGGAATTTAGCAGGTTGGACAGGAATGACTTAACAAGGTCTGAAACACATGCATTGATTGATAACAAAGATACAGAACCAAGCAGGGAACATGCACTAATTCACAAGTAGCAGGGCAATCATGTTTGGGTTAATAACATGATCAAGAGTTAACTCTAGGAAAAATATTAAGTTGCACATGAATTACTCAACAAGAATTAGAACGGGTTTTGGTCATGACTCGACTCATCACAAAAGTATAGAACAAGGCAAGAAGCTAAACTCAGACTAAGCAATAGTGATAAGCATTCGAGCACACAAATTAGAGCAAACAGACTTAAGAAAACAGAACCAAGGCAGCAAATAGGTAAGTTCAATAATTAGAAGGTATAGAGAATCAAGAATAGCTTCTGAGCAAACAATAGCATGTTTGTTCATAAAAATCTCAGAGACATAGATATGTAGAGAAGGAATTCAAACGAAAAGAAAATGAAATTACAAGAGTCATAGGTACTTACCAGTTACAGATTAATGAACAAGTAAACAAGAGGAATAATTTTAGCAACACTTCAATGTCAATAGCAAAACGAACAGCAGAACCCAGGAATCTCAGTACGTCAGAGTACCCAAGGGTTTCAAATGAACCCCGAGCAGTGCTCACACTGAGAAAGGTCCGATAATCGAATTCTGTTGGCCTTGGCTTTCAGCCGGCCAAGAGATTGATCCTCAGAGTAGTATACGACGAGTAAGAATAAGAGAGTAGTAGTAATTTCAGTGATTAAGGTCTGTCTAAAGGGGAAATAGGGGAGGGGTTATATAGTGGTAGAAATCGAACAAAAAAAACATGGAAAATAATTAATCAAACACAAATAAGGACATAAAACATCACATGCAATCGATAATGGAACCGGTAAAGAAAAAATTGAAATTTCAACCCATGTTCGACAGATATCAAAGAATCGACCAAAGATCTTGGTGAATCAGCCTCATATAACCTTGCTGTGAAGCATATAAATGAAAACCCGTCAATATCTTGAGGGTTTGGAGATGATTGTGCTTGATTTAGGATTTCGGCGGATGTAATCAAAAAAGGGTGGGGTTATCATGGACCTTTGATCTTGAGAGATCAACGGACTGGATTAAAGAATAGGCGGGGTGGGTTGTTTGAAGTAGTTTGCGACCGGGTGTGTTAAAGGGTCGTTTGGTTTGGCTAGGGGAATTGGGCTTAGGTTTTGGGTCCGAAATTAACTCAAAATTACGCCAACATTTTTTTAAATACACAAAAATTATAAAAATAATTTATAAGAAATAATTAATAAATAATAAAAATATTATTTGTGTATTAAGATGCTTGAAAAATAATAATTTAATGTTATAAAAATATAAAAATGTTTTTTGAGCACAAATAATGCAATAAAATGTAATTGTGCACGACATATAAGCTATTATTGCAAGAATTATGTCAATAGCTTAAAAATACAAATATAATTATATAAATATAAGGTAAAATATTATGAAACATATATGTGGTGCAAATAATAAATTTGGATGATTAAGTCATCACAAAAATAATTTAAAGGGGTAACTAATACATATTCAAATAATTTAAATGCAAGAAATCAATTTTAAAGCTTTAAAAATTATGAAAAATCATAGAAAATACTTGTATGACTGTTGAAAATTGGTGATGATGCAGGAATGATATTTTAAAAGTATATATAACCTTTATAAAAGAATGAGGGCAAAATTGGGTATCAACATGGGAGAGGAGCTATCCTTAGCTTAGGTGATGAACCTATATTCCCCCAAGATCTTCCGCGGGGGAATGGTAAATTTCAAAAAACGTGGCAACCATGCTCTACTATCTAGCATGGATGATGACAATGATAATGGATGGATTGAACGGTTCGTTGCAGTTGCGACCAATGATATCATTCCGGCAACGACATCATCCTTTCCGGAATTATGGAACTGTACTCGTAAGTTCCTTGTTTAATCTTTCTTTCATTAGAGCTCATCTCATATCATTATTGGCCCTCCTTCTTTCGCCTATTTCAGCAATTCGATGGGTACCACCTAGGGTTGAAGGCTTGGACTATGGGTCTAGAAAATCTTGGACGTCACTACGCCCGAGACCCGCACGTGGAAAGAACTGGCCTTTAAATACGGTGGAAGGCCAAAAATCTTGGTAACTTGGACTCATATCGTCTTTGCTTTTCGTGTGAGGAAATTGATTAATCCTTTCTCTCTTTGCCGAATTCAGGTCTACCCCAGGGCTTGGTTGTCGTCCCAGAGCAGGATGTTTTGGCTGATCCTGCTGATGCGGCGAGGCTACTTCAGGTGGCGTTTACTCGAACAGGCATCTCCGGGCCTGCTTCGGGCGGAATTGTCTCTTTTCGGAGTTCCCGACCAGAGAGAAAGCAAGCAAAAAAGAGACAGTCCTCCACGGCTGGGGAAATAAATTATAAGGGCAAGGAGTGCCGTGCCCGAATCGTCTTCAGATGTTGTGGTGACAACAACCGTGCCTGAGCCGTACCGTGGTGATTGATGATGATGGAGAAGCTAGTGATGAGGGGGCTTCTCTACATAAAATATGACGACCTTCATCAACTCAACAGAATGCTAAATCTGTTGAGTTAGTTACACCAACCGAGGACGATGCCTCGGCGCTCTGGGGGGAGTTTGAAATGGTGGAAAATGCTAACTTCCATTTTTGAATCCCAGCCACTGCACCCGGTGCTGTGATATTGAGTACTAGGTCCCTGCCATCTTCGGTTGACGAGCAACCAACAACCAGCACTGCGTTTGCTGCAGCTGCTTCTCACCCCTCAACGCCATCAGCTTCATCTCCTTCTTCACCAACTCTTCCACCAGAAACTGCTACATTATCTGCATCGGCCTTATTTGTCTGAGAACAAGATGTTCCTCTCCCCCAGTCCCCAGTTCATGGGAATTTGGGGCGAAAATATGCTGCCCCCTTAGAAGACCCGCAAAGGAGGAGGAGTGTTACACTCTCGGACTCTACTGGATGCAATCTGTTGTCCCGGCAGTGGAACTTGCTAACTATCTAAAGCCTTTGGCTTCAGAAAAAGATAGGAAAAAGATACAAGTTCTGTCGGGAGAGTGCTGTGAACAATCCCATGCATAATGCCGTAGCGGTATATCCTTCGTTTCTTTCGTTATTTGTTCTACCTTTTGATACAACATTATTCTGGGTTTGCATTTTCTGTTTTGTAGGCCAAGGGCCTCCAAAGGTTTATTAAATATAAAGAGGAGCTTACTTTTGACTGCTCGCCTCTCAGAATTGGAAGCTAAAGTTGCTGAGGCAGTTGTGTTGGAGGCTCGGTTGTAGCAAAGCGAGCAAGAAGTACAGACCCTTATCCAAGAGATCGCCCCGTTGAGGGTTCAATTTGAAGAGGCTAGGGAAAAATTGGTTGAATTCCATAGTATCGTTCTTGCTTAATCCGATCACGAGGCTGCCTCTGCCGAAAGATTAAATAATTTGGAGACAGCCTTGAACTTCAAAACCGAAGAGCTTGCTGCTGCCGGGGTTAAGTATGCCCAACTGGAGGAGAAGTATAAGAAGACCATTGAGCATAATAGACTTTCATCTCTATGGTCCGTGACCTCGATGTCCGCCTCCGGTCCGTTAGATCCACACGGAAAAATCTTTCTGCCGAGGTTGACCAACTTAAAGAAGAACCCAAGCGTTGAGCGGTTTCCCTCGTTGTTGAAAAAACATATGTTATGTACAACATGAGGAGAAAAACCTTGGAAGAGGCTAAAGTGGGTGTCATCGACTTCGATGCCAAAATCGCTAAATCCCGTGAGCTGGAGTCAGGTGCTAAAAGGGATCTTCTGGCCAAGCCTAATGCTTCTTGTTCTTCTGATTCCGGTTCCAAATCCTCGGGAACTTAAGAGAAACTGGAAGATGAAGATGTTGAAGGACAAAATTATGAGGGTCATGATACTGAGCTGGCGGAAGATCTACCCACTTCCCCTGGGGCGCGAATGCTTCTCTTCCTCCGGGTTTCGGAGATGCAACAGCTTAGATTTTTCTTTCTTTTTCCAACTTTTGTACTTGTGCCGTTTTGGCACATTTATTGTAAACAAAAAATATCTTTTGCTCAAGTATTGCATGAGTCTTTCTGCGTTCTTTGTTTGAACATTTATGCAAGTTTAATCTTTGCTCTTTCTTTCTTAGTGTTTTGCGCAATTTTTACTGTTTGTGTCTGATTATGCAAGGCTTTGGGTGTATTTGCCCCCGAAAGCATTTGGATTTTGGGCACAAGTTCTTCCGAAATCAACACTTTATCGTGAGGGTTTTCATAAGAGAGGGCCCTCTTATGTTTACAGTGCTCTTAAAGAGGACGTCTTGTTCATTACGACACTAGCACTTGAAGTACTTGTTTAAATTTCAAATGACAAAATCAATTCATCGTTCAGACAAGAAACAAGATAAAAATAAAAGGACTTTACTTTATTCTTTCCATTTTCAAAAAGTACATAAGCATTCGTTACGCTAAAAAGAAATTGCCATTTCTTGTGGCTAACTTGTACAACTTCTTTCTACGGGGCTGGCCGCTCAGTCCCCAGTCCCGACGATATAACTATGTTTTCAATTTTCGTATTCCGATCGACGTGGCAATCATTGTTACTGTATCCTCATATCATTCCCCCCAGTGTTTGAATGCGAAGAATGCGAATTTGAACACTGGAAGTTTTGCACCTTCTAGTATTCCACTAATGAATTACTAGATAATCTTCAGTTCGGTAACTAACTTCACTTCCCCTCAGGAATTTATGCTATCGAGCCAAAAACTATCTAACAATCCCCTAGTGGCGTGCACTCGTGAACGCTTGGGTAACCTCTGTTCGACAGCAAACTTAATTTCCTAGTAAGAACTTCGCTACCAAGCAAAAGATTATCTAACCGTCCATGCTGTTCTTTGCTTATGTGCCTTGTTATTAGGTCTTATTGCTGATGTTGAAACTTCCTTCGTAGTATGCTTTCCGTTGATACCTTGTTAAAAACCTTGCTAGGAAAATCCAATTGGGATAAAAACTGGACGAAGGAAAAAAGAGTGCAGCACATACTTTCAGTACAGGTGATGTTGATCAGCAATAGTATCTCTTGAGATGTGCCACGTTCCAGTTGCTTGGCAACTTTTCTCCATCTTGATCCTCCATCTCGTATGAACCTTTCCCGGTAACAGCTAAAATCCGGTAGGGGCCTTTTCATGTTGGACCTAGCTTCCCTGCATTGAGTTCCCAGGTGTTTTGGGTTACTTACTTTAGGACCAAGTCTCCCACTTTGAAATAACGAAGGTTGGCTCTTCGATTATAATATCTTTCTATTCTCTGCTTTTGAGCTGCCAACCTTATATGCACCAAGTCCATGCACTCATCGAGCAGCTCCAAATTGACTGACATTGCCTTGTTGCTTGCTTCTTCATTTTCATGGAAATATCTCAAGGTAGGCTCCTCTACTTCCACTGGGATCAAGGCTTCTACTCTGTACGCAAGGGAGAAAGGAGTCTCTCATGTGCTCGGTTTGGCCATTGTTGGGTATGCCGATAGTATTCCTGGCAGCTCTTCGGGCCATCTACCTTTAGCTGCTTCCAACCTCTTTTTGAGATTCTGAATAATCATTTTGTTTGTTGATTCTGCTTGACCGTTTGCGCTCGGATGATAGGGAGAATATGTGATTCTTTTGATTTTCAGGTCTTCAAGGAACTTTGTGACCTTTGCGCCTATAAACCATGGCTCGTTGTTACAGGCTATCTCCTTTGGTATCCCTAATCTACAAATTATGTTCTCCCACAGGAAATCCACCACTCCACGTTCACCAATTCTGATAAGGAGATGCTTCAACCCACATAAAAAAAATAGTTAGTTAAAATCAAAAGAAATCTTACCTTACTAGGAGCTAGAGGCAGTGGTCCGACAATATCCATTCCCCACTTCATGAACGGCCATGGAGAAAAAAACGAGTGTAACAGTTTTGCTGGTTGATGTACCAAAGATGCGTAGCATTGACACATCACATTTTTGAACAAAAGCTTTAGTGTCTTGTTCCATTCGGGACCAGTAGTATCCTGCCTCTACCAACATTAGTATTAGTGAATATGCACCCGCGTGATTTCCACATATCCCTTGGTGGACTTCTCGCATAACATAATTAGCTTCGGAGGCTCCAAAGCATCGGGCCAATGGGCCTTGAAAATATTTCCTGTACAATTGGCCTCCTTTGAAGCTATATCGTGCCGCTTTAGCGCGTAGTGTCAGAGATGCCTTGGTGTCTTCAGGCAACTTCCCGTACTCGAGATAATCAATGATCTCATTCCTCCATTCCAAGACCAAATTAGTCGTGTTTACCTTGTAGTAGCTATCTACGTCTAGAACCGAGTGCATAAGTTGTACTACCGTGCCGAAATCCAACCCTTTCATTTCCGTTGATGAGCCAAGGTTAGCTAATGCATCTGATTTGGAGTTCTCTTCCCTCGAGATATGCGTAATTGACCACTCTCCTAATCGAGCAAGAAGAGTGTATGTTGGATGCGTTCCTCTTTGGCTTTGAAGATCCCGTAGACCTAATTTACCACCAGATGGGAGTCGCATTTGATCTTTATGACCTCGGAATCTAGTCCCCGGGCCAATGCTAGTCCTGCAATCAAAGCTTCATATTTTGCTTCGTTATTAGTCAATGGGATCATTCTTATGACCTGCCGTAGGGTTTCTCCCGAAGGCATGATTAATATTATGCCAAGCCCGGACCTTTTTACGTTTGAAGCTCTGTTCGTAAATAGGGTCCCCCTGATATCGATTTTGACACCATCACCGCTTCTTTGGTTGCCAGAGGTAGCAATCCCGGACTGAAATCGGTCACAAAGTCAGCCAAAACTTGTGACTTAATCGCAGTCGTAGGTTTATATTCTATGTCAAATTCACTCATTTGGACGGCCCATTTGGCCAGCCTATCTGAGAGTTCGGGCTTATGAAGGATATTCCGCAGGGGAAAGATGGTCACCATCGCTATCAGTGACATTAGAAGTAAGGCCTTAGCTTTCGAGCGGAGACTACGAGAGCTAAGGCCAGCTTCTCTAAATGTGAGTAGCGAGTTTCTGCTCCCGTTAAAATTCTACTAACGTAATAAATGGGAGATTGGGTACCTTTGCCTTCACAGACTAAAACGATGCTTACCGCTACTTACAAAACTGCTAGGTAGATTAACAATTTTTTGCCTTCCTCCGATTTCGATAGTAACAGAGGACTTGACAAGTACCTTTTCAAATCCTTCAAAGGCTGCTGGCATTCCGAGGTCCATTCGAAGTTGTTCTTCTTTCTAAGCAGAGCGAATATACGGTGGTAGTTCTCTAAAGACCGGGAAATAAATGTGCTCAAAGCGGTCCGTACCCTTTTACGTTGAGACTCTGAACCTCTTTTACTCTTGATAACTGGTCGGGGATGTCTCCGATGGCTTTGATTTTATCGGGTTTAACCTCAATCCCCCTCTGTGACACCATAAATCCTAGGAACTTGCCGGAGCTGAACCCGAACATGCACTTCTCGGGGTTAAGCTTCATGTTATGTTTCCTTAGGATGTCAAAGGTTTCTTGAAAGTGTTTAAGATGATCACCTGTGTTCAAAGACATAACAAGCATATCGTCTATATAAACTTCCATGGTTTTACCTATCTGTTATTCAAACATCTTGTTTACGAGTCGGTGATAAGTGGCTCCGACGTTCTTTAGCCTGAAGGGTATCACATTATAGCAATATGTGCCAAAGTTCATTATGAATGAGGTTTTTTCCTGATCCTTCGGGTTCATCATAATTTGGTTGTACCCCGAGTAAGCATCGAGGAAACTTGTTAACTCATGCCAGGTCGTCGTATCGATCATTTGATCAATGTGTGGCAATGGAAACGAGTCCTTTAGGCACGCCTTATTCAAGTCTTTATAGTCTATGCACATGCGAAATTTATTATTCTTCTTTGAAACTACTACTACTTAGCTAGCCAGTCCGGATACTTTACCTCTCCGATTGAATTCATATCAAGTAGGCGAGTTACCTCTTCTTTGACGAATTTATTTCTGGCCTCGGCAATAGGTCATTTTTTCTGTCTTACTGGCGAGATGTTGGAATCCAAGCTCAGCTTGTGTACGGACACTTCCATTAAGATACCTGTCATATCCGCATGCGACCATGCAAAATAATCGGCATTAAGTTCAAGAAATTCAATAAATCCAGATCTGAGCTCGGGGTGCAGTCCTGTCCCCCAGTGGAATTTCCTCTCCTAGAACTTTTCGAACAATGCGACTTGCTCAAGCTCTTCCGCTGTGGAATTTGTTACCTCCGTCTCTTTTGGTACCTGGAAATCTCTTGGCACCTGATAAGATTCTGACGCCTCTTCCCCTTGGTTGACTTCACTTGACTCAGGAGCAGGTGCCGATTCCTGTAATTGCTGTGCCGCATGCTCCTTTCCTTAGCTATTGAAGACCAAAATCGCATTCATCTCCTTGCCGTCGGTTGATCACCTTTTATTTGTTTAATCCCCTCGGGAGTTGGGAAATTCAAAAACTGATGATATGTAGATGGTATAGCATTCATCTCGTGCAACCATAGTCTTCCCAGGATAATGTTGCAGCCCGTATCACCATCCAAAACTCGAAAAAGGTCGTCTTCATCACCTCCTCGGCATTTGTGGGCAGCAGGATCTCCCCTCGAGTTGTCACACTTGCGAGGTTGAACCCTACGAGGCGTTTACTGACCGGAATGATGCTTCCAGTAAGTTTGGCTTGTTCACCTTCCATTGTATAATATTCGACGAACTCCCTGGATCCACCAAAATACGTTTTATTGTAAAATCTAATTCATTTAAAGAAATTACCAACAAGTCATTGTATGGTAATAACAATCCATCTGCGTCTTCCTCCGTGAAGGTGATGTCCTTCAGCGACTTCTCGAAGTCTTTTTTTGTGGGTTACTGATACCTTTGTCTTCTTTGCCGCCGAGAAGGTAACCCCGTTAATCCCCCTGAAAATCATGTTTATTGTCAGAAGCGAGGGATCTTCTCCTGCTTTTGAGGGCTTCGCATTTTCATGACTGAGACTACAATTGTTTTTAGCTCGGTCACTTAAGAGTTCCCTGAGATAGCCATTTTTCAGCAGTGACGCAACCTCTTCGCATAGATGCCGGCAGTCTCCATTTTTCGGTAACCGTTCATTCCGTGGTATTCGCACCATAAATTAGGATCCCTCTGGCTGGGATCAGATCTTATTGGCTTCGGGAACCGTTTTTCTTTAATGTTCCACATAGCATACCAACTCTACTACACTGATGTTGAATTTATATTCTACAAGTGTGGGGTAGGAAGAATCTCGAGAACCTGAAGTTTCCTTGTGTTGTAACGACTTATTATTGCTATGGCTGCGATCAGTTCTTCTATCGGTCACGAACCTATCCGCCGACCGGAAACCTCTACTGCGTCCTTCGGTTCGTTCATAGGGAAAGAACCGGCTCCTCGAAGATCGTCGATCTGTGTCAAAATCGTCTTTTGATTTCTCTTTATTTTTCTCCCGACCCTTAATAGACGTTGGCAAACCGAGCTGATCATCTTCAATCCTTATCTTTGAGTCGTGCTGTTTGTGAACATCCGCCGAAGTTGTCGCTTGGAACTCGAGCAAGCTTTCTTTCAATTTCCGGGAAGCATCAGAGCTCCTTAGATTTAACCCTTTAGTAAATGCTTCAGCCGCCAATTCATCCGGAACGGCTGGTAGCAACATTCTTTCTTTTTAAAACCGGGTTACAAATTCCTGTAGCAACTCAGACTCTCCTTGTGCAATTATGAAAATATCGGCCTTTTGGGCCTGTACCTTTCTGGCCCCGGCATGGGCCTAAAGAATCCACGAGCATCTCAAAAGAATCTATGGAATGCTCAAGCAACAGTGAATACCACGTCAAGGCTCCCTTCTGAGAGTCTCTCCGAATTTCTTTAGCAGCACTGATTCTAGCTCATGGGGAGCTAAATCGTTCCCCTTCACCGCCGTTGTATAGATGGTGATATGCTCTTGAAGATCTAAAGTCCCATCATGTTTCAGCACGTCTGACATTTTAAACTGCTTCAATATCAATTGTAGTGCCACGCTCGGTTTGTACGACAATTGAGTATACTTCTTTGAGTTTGGCCATGCGGGCGTTCACTTCCCTCATAAACCGTATGATTTCGTTTTTGAAGGGATCGCCTCTCGTTGTTATGACGGGAACCGCTCCCCCCGGCTCCATCGAAGTCGACCATGACCCTCGGGGTGTTGTTGTCGACCCTTTGCGTGGTTTGATTTGCGGGAGCACCGGGAGGAACTGGACCTCGCCCATTCGCGTTATTGGAAGCACCCGATAACGCATGCTTCAGTTTTGTCATCACCTTATCCTGCCTTGTGAGATGGTCTGGAATGACCTTTTGTTGCTCCTCCAGGACCCTTACTATTTCAAGGACGTGCTTCTCTTCAGCATCATCAAAAGTCGCTTCTCGAACATGTCGCAGGTATCGCCTTCCGTGGACTAGTGTGGCCTCGTTCGCGTCGCTGCGGGTATTGCTAATTGAATCCTCATGCTGAGGGTGATTTCCTTGGGCCTTAAGGTTGTGCGTGTTGTTAACACCATTATTTTCCATTTTCTATGATTTTTTGCTAAGTACAAATAATCAAACACATTAGTCAAAAAGGCAAGGACCAACTTAATTGCACAACTGTCTAGGCCCCACGGTGGGCGCCAAACTGTTTACCCGTAAAACGGTACAGTTGATTTTATACGTGGTTTCTACACAAGTATATTAATTTGATCCTGAAACAATAGATGAATTATATAAATATACAATACTTAGCCTTGAGATGGAGACGAAATAGCATATATAATAGTTCCGGGAGCACGACTTCCGGGCACAACAAGAATGAAATCAAAAAGCTAGAAGAGAAGATTATATTAAGCTTTGAATAGAGTGTAGTGTCTCTTTGCCAGAAAATTCATGCCCTTTACAACGATAATACAACTCATTATTTATAGCCGCACCTAAGGAACAAGGTCTTAGGATCAAGCCCTTTTTTAATGTCAATTATGAAGGCCATTGAAGAACGTATAACGGCATGCAATGAATGTTATATTCCTTGTAACGGAACGTATACTTAATGCTATAGAATATTCCTCATTTAATGCTACCGGGTGGTAGGCATTTATTTCATCTCTGTGAGTATTACTCTCTCCGATAACAGATGGGATCGTCGCCTTCGGGTTCAACTGTTTTCTGTATTCGACTCCACGCATCACTTCCTTATTCGATCTAATAGAAACATATTTTACCTATACAATTGAACTTCTGAATATTAGTAAACAGTTCTTTGGGGAGCTTAGAAATCATTGTGCCAAAAATGGGACTGCCCAAATGTTTTAAGTATATCTAGAATCTCCCATTGCCTTCATTTTTCTTCGAAATAATGATTTTCCATTTTGTAATTTTAGGAAAATGATAGGCCCTTCTAGGATTTATTAGAAAAATAGATACGTTAGTACTTAGACTAAGAAGAAAGGATAAAATTTTGGGAATCTAGTCTGGTCAGGGGCTCCCCACTGCCTTCTTTTCTTTTATAATAAATGACATTGGAACTCAATCCTGTCAGTTTTTTTTGTTTGATCTTGGAAAAACTGTTGTTGCAAATCCACTACAGTTTCTGGCCTCCAAGATGAATGTCCTCCAGCCCACCCCTCTGCCCCTCTAGTAGTCTGAAGAGACGTTTAATATGCTGAAGGTCCTTAAGCAGCGTTGTCATTCCGACTTGTAACTGGACCTTATTTAACCGCCACCTCCCCCCTCCGCCGAAGAAGAAACTCTAAGAAAAACTGCACTAAAAAAATAACATTGGAGCTTTTCCAATATACTGAAGCTCATAAATTGAAATACATTATCTGTCATGTTTAAGTTCCAATAATTCTTGTTTTCTTAAGTAGGTGGGCGATTGTATACCTGGCTCGCACAGTTGAAACCACTAATCGTTCCAGTTTTGAGTGAAAGGGAGTGAAATGTTGTACTTAGAGGACATGTCGTCCTCTTTGCATGCTGCTTTTATGCATTGTTCTCGGAATGATGGAGAGTGTTGATAGTTAATTAAGGATGCTCGACCCAGAAATTCTTTTTCTCAGGCTTTGTGTAATTGCTATTGAATGCAAACGACATAAAGTTTCATTTTCTACATATATATATTTCACCTATTTCTTACCCAATATTTCTTTAAGAAGCACAGTTGTCTATTTCAACCAATTCTGGACTGAGCTTGTAAATCATGTATTTTGTATTCTTGGTGTAAACATGTGATGGAAGACATTACTTGCTGTTTTTTGAAAATAATAAGAAGGTTGTTGCTTCTGCGACCAGAGGCGGAGCCACGATTTCAACCTTATGAGTTCTAAATTTTAGAACACGACTTCAACCGTTAGTGGTTGGCTTCAAAATTTAATATTTGTACATATTTAATGAATATTTTAACGCAAAATACGTTGTTGAACAAAAGCTACTTGGTTCGGTCAAACTCATAGCTCGGCTTGTGCCTCCGCCCCGTCTGCGACTAAACATTTGTTTAACTTAGATTTTGAACTATGTATGTTAGTTAGATGCAATTTGTCATGGAAAAGAGAATACTTTTAAGTGTTTCAAAATCAACCCTATATCTTCTATGATAATTATGTCAACCTAATAAAAAGGAAAATCTTAATTAGCTTACTCATCAAAAGTTGATTATTCACCCATGCATGAGTATATATGCAGTCTAGCAGTCAATTGAAACGAGAATTATGAGAGACCAGATTTTCGATTCAAGAAGAAAAGGTTATTTCTTCTCTCATGCCTAAGGTTGATGGGTAGATTTATCTAATATCTTTATTGACAAGAGGATGTAATCAGATTGGCTTTCTTCTCGCGTATACTAGGGGAGAGATACACTTTTAGAATTTGCAACTTGCTGGTCTAGTTATATGCGTGTATCATTTCCCTATTAATAGCTTCCTTCATGGGAGGTTTTGTATTGTTATTTGGTAAAGTTTAGCAAATACCAATGCGTTGGAAACTATTTATCCTCCCTTACTCACTGCCTTTTCCTCTACCCATTTTTTTAATACCTAGCCAAATGAAGTCAAACTAAGCTACTATAAACCAAGCCAATTCAAGCCAAGCCAAGCCAATTCAAGCCAAACCATGCCAAGCCAAACCAAATCAAGTCAAGCCAAGCCAAATCAAGCTAAGCTAAGTCAAATGGGTAAAAAAGGTTGGGATGTGTAGGGGTAATTAATTTTAATTGGATAAGTATATATTGTAAATAGTTTTCAAATGGATAAAACGGATAATTATTTAAATTGCTCTTGTTATTTGGGTGGCAAAGATGAAATGAAGAAAGGATGATCCCTTATATCAAGAAACTGGGCTAGCCGTGCGAGCGCAAGTAAAATATTTGAAATTTGGAGAGTGAAAAGAGAAAATCTAACTTTATATCTATTAAGCTCAAATTGTTTACCCTTTAATATCCAGGCCCAAAATATTTATTTTTCCTATCCATGCGGCCTAGACTATTAACCCCGTCCACCAATTAGCGAATTCCTATACCCGGCCCACGCTATTTCACCCAGCAGCCCACACAATTAGCGGATTTCCAGACCCACCTCATTTAATTTGTCTTCCTCATTTAACGCTACAGCCGTTTCCTTCATTTCTAAACCTCCATAGCCAAACCATGAGAACCCATATTTCGCCCAGCATTTACTGATTCGACTTTTGAATTTTTCTTCAGATTTCGTTTCTATCTTCGTCTAATAGTAGTTTCTAGTCGAAGGATGTGAAAGTACATTTTGAGAAAGTGGGTTTTCACAATCATAGACTTTTTGTGTTTTTCTTTGTACTTTTGTGAATCAATGTGTGTGTGTTATTTTTTTCAGTATGGGTCGGAAGAATTGTGCATGTAGATAGTGGCGTCGTGCACAAAATCATTTTTCAAACCAAGTAGCTGGTGAATCCGTTGCATCAGTCATGTCCGGTCCTAGTTTTTCATTATTTTCTGATTCTCCATCTGTTTTACCCCTAACCCTAGTAGTAGTCGTATTGAAAACGTACTTGAAAATGTAAAATTAGAGGGGAAAAAAGACTACAATATTGATGCTTCGTCAGTTGATGGAACTCCTGTCACACCTCCTTTTGTACACCCCCGAGGAGTATATAAGAGAGTTTTTCCAATTAAAGTGACATTATTCGAAATCAGATTATTTATTTAATTTTTTCAGAGTCGCCACTTGGAATATTTTGATTGGTGTCCCAAGTTACCGATTTATTTTTTAATCCCAAATCGAGAAAAATTTCGACTTTCCTTGTGAAGTCTGCGAACCAAAAATTCTGAGTAAGGAATTTTGTTAACCCGAGGGAAGGTGTTAGGCACCTTCAGATTCTGTGGTTCTAGCACGGTTGCTCAACTATTATAATCGGCTTATTATCTGATTTTAATACATGTTTTTAGCCTATGGTATATTTTATCTTTAAAAAAAAAAGATCCAAAAAACCGCTTCTAATTATTAGGAAAAATTGCAACGTCATTAAAAATATGTCATGAACCACGTCACATAAATGCACTCGTAATCTGTAACACATTTTATTTAACGTTGAGATTTAGATTTGGGTCGCATAAATGCGCACCCGAGTTTAGGAAAGTGAATTATTAAAATAACGCGCCTAAAGCAACTACGCGTTTTTAACTTTTCGAGGGCCATGGAAATTCACTGAATAGCACGCCTCGATTTTCTAAAGATTTTAATATTGATTAAATGAGAGACATGCATTTTGAGATTTTATCCGGCACGGCGCACCTCGAATTATTTCAAAAGCTTCTATTATTCGAAGTTGTTAAAATCGGGTTACATGAAAGGCACCCTCGAAATTGGAATTGTTTCTTTGTCACGGGAACCGTATCCATAGTCACAATGGTTTATTAATCGCGCCTAAAAGCAAACTACGAAAGTTTAAGGCATTTAAGAATTAGTTGCTTCTAAATTTGTATTTAACTATTAAGAGGGCCATGGGTGATCGTTGTTATTTGTATGGATCACCTCTATTACTCAAAAGAATTTCTTGAACCTAAGGTTGTTAGAACCATATTTATATGACTACTGAGACTGTTTGTGGTTTTTATGCATTGGGCCGTCCCAAATGATAATTCAGCAGCTGTAGTTTGAGTGGGATATTGAGTTCAGACAGCAGGCCCAAAAGGCCAAACGATACCTGCTCCCATTCAGGCTCAATTGTTAGCCCAAACTTCAGGGCATCAAACATCCAAAGCACTAGACCTGGGTTCGATTCTCAGGAGTACCACGAAGGAAATCAGAGACAAACAAAGGCATTGGCCTGTAAGCTGACATGCTCTCAACATTTACATGAATAATCAGCCCTCAAGATTACATCCAATTTTCACTAGTTTCAACAGACAATGCTGGAATTCAAACTTCAATTAGACACTCTTTAACCTACCCAATACAGTTTGGATTCAGAAACTTATATACGAACTTTTTGCAATTAAACATTAACAACATGCATCTTCCAAGCTATTAGACTTTCTAAATGAACACAAACATCATTTGACCCATATTTTGCTAAAACACTTAATAGTATTTGCCTAAGAAGTGTGAAATTAACATGAAATCAGACTAAGTAAACTAATCATTTGATCAAAACAAGTGTTGTATATGCTGTAACAGTCCAGGTGACATACAGTCCAATACAATCCATACTATGCTATTCACTCAACTAAACAAGTTACTCTCTAAGTTTCACAACAATCCTAAATCATATACAATAGCAGTTCACCTATTCAATACAGCATTAAACGAAACAAATAGAACACAATAGATTACCTAAAGAAAAACACTGCCAGACAAGTATATGATAGAGTCACCAAAACAATTCATGCTAAGCTTTAAACTTTATTCTTCCATTTCATTCTTCAAATTGACTTCACAAACAATGAGACTCGAGATGTGTACCTGAATATTGAAAGGGGAAGGAAGTAAAGGAGCAACAATCAGCACTATAGCAGCAACAATCGAACAGTAACATCATAACCAAAACCAGTTCAGACACAGCTAATGCACACTTTGGAAGTTTTCAGAGATTTTTGATTGACAATGAACCCAGTGAATCAGAAAACTAGAAATCATAACCAGTTCCTAATTATCTTTAGCTTTCCGGAATTTTTCAAAGAGTATTTTTAATTGAGAATTCTGAATTTTCTGTATCTTCCTCACCCTAAAATTCACTCGAAAATCTGCTAGATGTATTTTCCACTTTCAAAATCTCTCTATTAAAATGCGTGTGTTCCAGTCCTCTTTTAATGCCAAAATGCACATGCCTTTATAGGCAGTCTGTTAGTTAGTTACTGACATTCAACTTTTTTACATTTTAATCCTTTTTAAATTTTCAATTTAGCTTAGCTACCCATCCATTTGATAACAGATTTTTATTTAGTCCTTAGAGGCAGCTTCTCAGAAGCTAAATTGCCCCTTTACGACACTGATTTTACTCTCGAAACCTAACGGGTCGAGTCGACCCAATTCCAAACACTACTGAATCCAATTCAACCCCTTTTCTTTTAGGGCTTTTGATTTTTAAAACCCAATTCGGACATATTTTTACCCGTTCCCTTTTACAGAGTCTTGATGACTCGATTAATTTAGGCCCAACGGGAAGTAAAACAACAAAACACTAGAGAAAAACAGACGATAAAACCTAAAGCTTAACATGCAGACACGGACTCTTTGACAAAATTGAAAATTAAAACTAGAAAACTAAAAGAAAGGGGTAGAAGATGAGAACAATGAAAACCAAATGAAACAAAAATGAAAGAAAAAAAAATGAGGAAATACCTTGGACCGAATGGATTAACAGTGGTCTTGAAAATCTTCAAAAACCTTGATTTTATAGCCAAGCTTGACCTTAATCGTGTGTTCTCGTTGAGAACATACAAATAAAGTCGACCTTGACTTCAATCAACTCGAAAAACCTCGATTCAGAACTTTTTGAAACTTTTAGGGTTTATTTTTTGATTTGGAATTGGAAGGGTTCTAGGGGGTTTTGACGAAAACGGAGTGGGGATTTGGGTTGAGTGGACGATGGTGGTCCTAGGGTGTAATTTTGAGTTGATTTGGGGACGAATTGGGTGGTGTGCCGCCGTGTTCGTCAATGGAGTTTGGGGTGGCTCGATTAGGGTTCTTAGTTAGGTCGTTAGAGACGATGAAATAGGGGTAGGGGGGTGTGTTCGGACAGATATATAGGCATGAGGGAATCAGTTGCGAGCCGTTGGATCACCTAGGATCAACGGTTCAGATCAAAGCTTGACCAAACGGTATCGTTTAGGTGTAAGGGGGAATTGGACCGGGTTTGTGGAATTAAATCTGGGCTGGTCCGGTCAATTATTAAAAGAAAAATGTTTTGGGCTCGTATGATTTTTAATTAAAAGCCCAATCCGAGTTTCTCTTCTCTTTTGTTTTTATCTTCAATTTCTTTTTGTTTTTAATTTTCTTTTTATTTTTAAATTAAAAATCCTAAATTACCTAAATGTGAAATTAAGCTAATTAACTAATTATAAAAATTATAAACAACACTTAATTCTAAGAGAAAAATAAACTAAGAATTAAATATTAAAGATAAAAAATGTAAAAATGAACTCTTTTCGTGATTATCCAATTTTGTAAAACAAATAATTACTAATTTAATTCAAAAAATGTAAAAACAAATCCTAAATGCAATGCATGATGTTTTTGGTATTTTCATGATTTAATTAAAAATTAAACAAGCAAGAAAATGTAAACAATTAAAAAATCTACTAAAATTCCTAAAATAGCGAATAATTATTAAAAAAAATCTAATTTTTTTAATTTTTATAGGAGTATTCTGGGTTGGGTGTGGCAAAAATCACGTGCTCTCAGCTGCCCCTCTTTGCTCGGAGACACGAAGGGTTTACGGGAAAAGATAAAATGAGCAATCTTGCGGGATTTTTGCCTATCCGAGACTCCATGAGAAGCATTTTTTGAAAATAATCTAACCGAATCTTGCTTCAAAGGTTGCCTACATATCCTTGGCTACAAAGGAATCGAGTCAGTGTAGTTCTGGAAGTTTTGGTAGCTGGGACTACCAGGAAGCTATGATTTTCATTGTTGCTGCTGCTGTTACTGCTTGCCGCGCTCCTTATTACACCAAAATGGAAGATAAAAAGCTAAGCTAGCTACGTCTATCAGCTATTAGTTACAAGATTCCTATATATAAATCTCTTGAAGCTTGATCTTGAGTCTTACCTGGTTCTCGAGGCAGACTCCGATCTGAATCTTGATGCTAGTCGGCTGTAGGTGCTGGTTCTTTCTTCAGCTTTTAGATCAAGGCGGGACATGCGAAGCTTATGACTTCAATCAAATTTTTTGAGCATACCGCATCCTTGTCCATTGCAGAATTTGAATTTACTTCTTTTTTGTTCTTTTGTTCTTTCCTTTATTCTGGATTGAGACTCATTCTTTTTGTCATCTCGAACCCTGTGCCTCGAGGGAAAACCTGCTCAGACACCAAAACAAACAAACGAACAAAATTTTCCTGCCCCAGTTTCACTAGGGAAATTTCTTGAGTTATTTGTTACTAAAAGCTAAACTATTTCTCTATTGAAACAGTAAAATAAAGGAAGAGTTGCCAGGTTATGCTGGGAAACCGACCGGGTTATGCTGGAAAAGGAAGGGTTCTCGGGTTATGCCGAGGACGTTATCGGGCGATTTTACTGGGGAAAAGAAAAAGGGTCTCTGGGTTATGCCGGGGTAAAAGAAAAACAAAGGGTCCTTGGGTTATGCCAGGGAGTCCACGGGTTATGCCGGGGAGAAAAGAAAAACTAAAGGTCTTTGGGTTATGCCAAAGAGGGTCCACGAGTTATGTCGGGGATAAAAGGAAAACAAAAGGTTCTTGGGTTATGCCAAGAGGTCCACGGGTTATGCCTGGGATAAAAGAAGAACAAAGGTCTTTGGGTTATGCCAAAGGGGTCCGCGGGTTATGTTGGGGATAAAAGAAAAACAAAGGGTCTTTGGGTTATGCCAAAGGGGTCCGCGGGTTATGCCGGGGATAAAAGAAAAACAAAAGTATTTGGGTTATGCCAAAGGGGTCCGCGGGTTATGTCGGGGATAAAAGAGAAACAAAGGGTCTTTGGGTTATGCCAAAGGGGTCCGCGGGTTATGCCGGGGATAAAAGAAAAATAAAGGTCTTTGGGTTATGCCAAAGAGGTCCACGGGTTACGCCGAGGATAAAAGAAAAACAAAGGTCTTTGGGTTATGCCGGGGATAAAAGAAAAACAAAAGTCTTTGGGTTATGCCAAAGAGGTCCGCGGCTCTATGCTACCATGGTTTTTCTTTTTCTTCTTTTTCTTCTTTTTTTTTTAAGTGAAAAATAATGCAGGAAAGAGTTTGGAGGAGACTTCCCTCTGATTATTGCTGCAAAGCTGTTTTTTAGCCTTTGTGCAGTTTCTTTCTGGTTGCACCTGCTTCTTGCAAGGTTGCTTTGGATTGCATCAATTTCCTGTTTTCAAACAAAGAGCAACGGTGATTGGTTTTGTGGCCTTGATGATTCTGATCACTCGATCCCGTCCCAACTTTTGGTGAGAACCTCCCCTTCTTGCTTGGTTTTCTGAAGGTTGATCTCTTTCTTGAACCGAGGGACTCAGCTTTCCGTAAATTTATTGTGACAGCTTGCCCGTATGGGGCTTTGGTCTTTTCACTTTTTCTTGCCTCTTGGGGCTTTTGCCTTTGGATTTCTTTTCCCATAACTTTGGGTTTCAGAGCATCAGCCATCATGGCCAGTCGGGGTCGACTTGATGCACTCGCTGAGGCTGGTACTTTCCTTAGATCTGGCTTTTATTAAGCAGGACCCTGTAAAACCAATCTTGACACCTTTTCTTTATATTAGTTTTGGAAACAAAGCTGGACCGAAAGAGATTCAAAGAAAAGTAAACAAAGGGCAATAGAATGAGTTTAGAGAAGTGTCCCTTTCAGGGAAGAAAGAAGGACTTATCTGGGGTGCATGCAGACTTTGCATAGACATGACATGCTTCTTGGACTGGATACCCGATCTGTGCAACTATCCAACTTCTTATAAACCCATCAAGATCCGTGTTCTGAAATCGAGAAACCTTGCCAGGACTCTTTCAGTACCAATAGTGGTGAGGATTCCTGCTTTTCGATCAACGGCGCCCTTTGTGGGTTTTCGCCAATTGACCTCTCTCATTTCTCTTCTCACCGTCACCTTGCAGTGCTCTTTGTGAGTTTTCACTAACAAGACTCTCATTTTCAGTTTCTCTGCTTAAATAGCTTTACGGTGCCCGTATGGGTTTTCACCAATAAAACTCTCATTTTATTTTTCTCATTTTGAAATGCATTCTCTAATTTTGGAAACCTTTCACCGATTGATCGAAAGGACTTGAATAGGTTTTGGTAAAGAGAGTTTTGATTGAATTACAACTTTGGAACATTTCAGGCGAAACACCGCCGAACCGTTATAACATCTGCCCCAGTTTCACTTTTGGGGAAACTTGGATTTTTATTTTGGTGTGACTGAACCTCAGGGAGAGGCTGCCTACGTATCCTTTCGGAATCAAGTCAGACGTAGTTCAGACTGCATTTGTTTTTGGATTTTTTTTGTTTTTGTTTTGTTTTCTTTTTCTTTTCTTTTCTTTTTCTTTTTCCCTTTTTTTTGATCTTTCTTTTCTTGTCTTTCAACTAAACTTTCCAGTGATGCTTTCAAGTTCCAAAGAGGGTAATCAAAGAAGAATAACCGGCTCAAAGTGTTAGCAAAGGATTGCAGTGTTTGGAGTAGCGAGAATGAAAGCCTTCGTCATCCCAATTGGATAATGTTGTCATTGCAGAAAGATTACACATAGTACCTTTTGACTGCATCCGCATTTACTGCTGCTTCGGGATCATTTCCTTCAATATCTCCCAGGTACAATGCTCCTCTTGGCAGTATCTTTCTGATAATATATGGGCCTTTCCAATTATGAGCGAATTTTCCTTTTGCTTCCTGATGATGGGGAAGAATACGCCTTAAAACGAGTTGCCCCACTTCAAAATTTCTGGGCCGTACTTTCTTGTTGTAGGCACGGGCCATTATTTGTTGGTACAACTGCCCGTGGTAGACTGCGGCCATTCGCTTTTCATCAATCAGGGTTAACTGTTCCAGGCGGGTTTTGACCCACTCACTGTCTTCAATTTCAGCTTCAACAATGATCCGGAGGGAAGGAATTTCAACTTCCGCAAGTATTACGGCTTCAGTGCCATAAACTAAAAGATATGGGCTTTCTTGGTAACAGATTTGAGAGTAATTTCTTCAACCCATTTCGTGAAGTAGTCGATGGCGACCAATATGAATCTGTGCCCGTTTGAGGCTTTTGGCTCGATCGGCCCAATGACGTCCATGCCCCAGGCAACGAATGGCCAAGGTGATGACATGGGATGTAGTTCTATGGGAGGTGCATGAATCAAATCGCCGTGCACCTGACACTGATGACATTTCGGAACAAAACTGAAGCAGTCTTTCTCCATGGTCATCCAGTGGTAGCCTGCTCAGAGGATTTTCTTTGCCAAGAGATTCCCGTTCATGTGGGGTCCGCACACTCCTGCGTGCACTTCATGCATGATTCTTCCAGCCTCTTCGTTATCAACACATCTTAACAAGTTAAGATCCAGAGTCCTTTTGTATAAGATATCACCGCTAAAAAAGAAACTACTTGCATGCCGTCTAATGGTTCTCTTTTGGTCTCCGCTGGCTTGTTCCGGGTATTCTTTAGTTTTCAGAAACCTCTTGATGTCATGATACCATGGTTGACCACTTGGTTCTGCTTCAACCGTATTACAATGCCCATGCCTTTCACGGATTTGGATCTCCAATGGATCAATGTGGGCATTGCCTGGGTATGGCAGCATCGAGGCCAAAGTAGCAAGTGCATAAGCTAATTCGTTGTGACAACGTGGGATGTACCTGAACTCTATTGACTTGAATCGTCTGCTCAAATCTTCCACATGTTGCCTATAAGGAATAAGCTTGACATCTCGGGTCTCCCATTCTCCTTGAGCTTGTTGGATAATCAGGTCCGAGTCTCCCATGATTAATATTTTTTCGACATCTTGGGCGATTGCCATGTTCATACCCATAATGCAGGATTCATACTTGACAGTGTTGTTTGTGCAGAAAAACCGAAGCCTAGCTGTGGCCGGATACTACTGACCATCAGGTGAGATCAAGATTTCCCCAATTCCAACACCTTTTGTGTTTACCGCTCCATCGAAGAACATTTTCCAAGCATTGGTGTCTTCGGATATTGCCTCAATTAAATTTACCTACTCATCCGGGAAGTAAGTGTTCAAAGGTTGGTACTCATCATCGACCGGATTTTCATCCAGATGATCTGCTAAACGCCTGGTCTTTCATTGCCGTGCGAGTGACATAGACTATGTCAAATTATGTGAGCAGGATCTGCCACTTTGCTAACATCCCGGTGGGCATTGGCTTCTGGAATATGTACTTTAAAGGATCCAACCTGGTTATGAGGTAGGTGGTGTATGCTTGCAAATAATGCCTCAGCTTCTGGGCGACCCAAGTTAAAGCGCAGCAAGTTCTTTCCAACAAAGTGTACTTGGCTTCATAACTAGTGAACTTTTTACTCAAATAGTAAATGGCATGTTCTCTCTTTCCGGTCACATCATGTTGCCCGAGGACATAGCAGAAAGAATTTTCCAAGACTGTAAGATACAAGAACAGAGGTCTCCCTGGCTCAGGTAGGACCAACACTGGCAGATTCGACATATACTTTTTGATTTTATCAAAAGCCTCTTGGCACTCGTCCGTCCATTTGATTGCTGCATCTTTCTTTAACAACTTGAATATGGGTTCACATGTGGAAGTCAACTGAGCGATGAACCGGCTGATGTAGTTCAATCTTCCCAACTAACTCATAACATCTTTCTTGGTTCTTGGAGGGGGTAGATCCCGAATAGACTTTATCTTTGTTGGATCTAGCTCAATGCCTCTTCGACTGACTATGAACCCCAAGAGCTTGCCGGATGGGACTCCAAATGGACATTTGGCTGGGTTTAGCTTCAAATCATATTTGCGCAGCCGCTCAAAGAATTTCCTCAGATCTCGAACATGATCCTCCTTAGTCTTATATTTGATAATCACATCATCCACATATACCTCTATCTCTTGATGCATCATGTCATGAAAAATGGTAGTCATAGTCCTAATGTAGATTGCCCCGGCGTTCTTCAATCCGAATGGCATGACCCTGTAACAGTACGTGCCCCAAGGTGTGGTAAAGGCTGTCTTTTCGGCATCTTCTTCATCCATCAACACCTGGTGATATCCCGCGTAACAATCCACAAAGGACTGTATCTCATGTTTGGCACAATTATCAACAAGGATATGGATGTTTGGCAAAGGGAAATTATCCTTGGGACTTGCTTTGTTTAGATCTCTGTAATCCACACACACTCGGGTTTTTCCGTCTTTCTTCGGTACTGGGACTACATTGGCTAACCATGTGGTGTATCGAACTACTCGGATCACTCCTGCTTTCAGTTGTTTTGTGACCTCTTCTTTGATCTTGTCACTGATATCAGTTTTAAACTTTCCTTGCTTTTGCTGGACTGGGGGATAATGAGGGTAAGTTGGCAACTTATGAACCACCATATCAACACTGAGTCCTGACATGTCATCATACGACCAAGCAAACACATCTTTGAACTCAAACAAGAGTTGGATTAATGCGTCTCGGGTTTTCTCATCTGTGTGAATTCTTATCTTGGTTTCCCTGACTTCTTCAGAACTACCCAAATTAACCGGCTCAGTATCATTTAAGTTCGGCTTAGGTTTATTCTCAAATTGTTCCAATTCGCAGTTTATTTCCTTAAAAGCCCCTTCTTCATCATATTTGGTTCTTGGTTCATTACTTCACAGTTAGACAGCGTGTTTGGATCTAGGCATGAAGTCCGCAAGCATGTCATGTTATTTAAAGCGGCATTATTAGAACTGAAAAGAAGAAAGAAAAAATAAAATAACAAAATCAGAAGGGATAGAGAGATGAACGATGAAATATTGATTTCATTCATTGAATTTTGAAGATAAAAGGGTTTACACTGGGAATTAAAAGACAAGAAACTAAAGAAAAACATCCGAGTTACACCCTAGAATAACTCGTGATGTAGAGAAAGTGGCAGGACAGGTCTACCGGGACTCCCGCCTGATTGGGAATGGCGTAGCCTTCCAATTTTGCAGCTTGGCATTGGGTCCCATGTATAGCACCTCAGCGGTGCTTGAGCCTTCCCCTGGCTGGACCATGTGGGTTTCATACAGCATCTGCCTCATAGCCCCACAAATTTCTTCAATTTCTTCGACTGTAAAAGCTTCAACTTCATCCTCTTCACTGTACTTAGGCTTGACAAACACTTCATACAGCTGCGGAACCGGCTGAGGTAAGACCCAACCATCATTCTTTCTTTTCTTTGCCCATTTTACATCAGCTGGCGTGGGTCGCCCCCAAAGAACTCCTCGCTGGCAGTCAAGGTGATTGGTTCAGCTGTTCCTTGCAATGATTTCCCGAGCCCTTTCCCAGGTTGGTAACCATGTCTGATCATTTCTTTGGCTACCATGATTGATGCGTTTGAAAGGAAGGGTTGAGGGCAAGGGTTTCCTTCTTCGGATTGGTCCGCAACCATAATTTCAAAGGCTTGATAGACTATGTGTTCACTTCCCTCCCTTGCTTCAAGACATGGGACTGACGGATCCCGATAAATTGATTGCTCATCTTCTCTGTGAAACACAATCTCCTGATTTTCATGCTCAAATTTCACCATTTGGTGGAGAGTAGAAGGCACGGCCCCTGCCGCGAGAATCCACGGCCTTCCTAAGAGAAAATTATAGGAAGTATCCATGTCCAGAACCTGGAAGGTCACTTCGAAGTCGACTGGACCAATAGTCAGGACCAGGTCAATTTCTCCGATTGTATCCCTCTTTATGCCGTCGAAAGCACGCACACACACATTTTTGGGCCTGATTCTCTTAGTGCCAATTTCCATACGTTGCAAGGTTGAGAGCGGGCAGATATCTACCCCAGAACCGCCGTCCAGCATGACTCTTTTCACGTAATATCCTTCGCATTTGACTGTCAAGTGAAGGGCTTTATTGTGTGCCGCCCCTTCCGGGGGCAAATCATTCTTGCTGAAGGAAATTTGATTGATTGCGAAAAATCTTTCTTCCATTCTCTCCAATTGTTCCACAGTAGTTTTGATGGGCACATATGCTTGATTAAGAGTTTTGATTAACACTTTTTGATGCTCAGTTGAGCTCATCAGCAGAGATAAAAGAGAGACTTGAGCGGGAGACTTTCAAAGTTGATCAATTACTTCATAGTCTGCCATTTTCATTTTCTGAAAGAATGCCTCCGCTTCTTCGGGGCCTACTGGTCTCTTAGATGGGAAGCGCTTGTTTGTGGCATTATTTACTTCCTCCAGATTGAGATACCTCCCAGCCGGGTTATCTTCCTGAATTTCCCCTGAGATCTCTTTGCCTTTGTACGTCACCACCGACTTGTTGTAGTTCCATGGCACAGCAGTGGGGTCTGTCATGAGCCTTTGTGGCGCGCGACCGATAACCATGGGCTCATTCAGCCTTGGTGGAAATACCGGTCCCCGCACCACATAGGTCCCTTTTGGCACATACATTTGAGCTTGCTTGTTTAATTCAAACCTCGTAGGAGGACTCAATGGAATTTGTTCTTTCTTGCAACCTTGAGGGACATAAAGAACGACATCTTTGGAGGGCGCTGCCCCAGTTTCAACTTTCACTTTCTCTCCCGTCTTCTGAGGGATGGTTTTGCTCTTTTTCTCTGTTTTGTCCTGTTTTGGGACAGCTTTTGGCTTCTTTTCTTTGTCAGCTATGAAAATGATGGCCTTCAGGGCTGGGTCAAACTCCCTATCTTCACAAATCATTCCGATGACCGGCCCATTGTTGTGAGCCAGTAGTGGATTATTAGTTACATTGGGAATATCTTCGTCCCTCAGCACTATTCTTTTCTGTTCTATCAAATCTTCCACAGCTCTTTTCAAAGTCCAGCAATTCTCTGTATCATGCCCCTCCGCCCCTGAGTGATATGCACACTGGGTGCCCCGTTGGTAAGAGGGTGACTCGGGATTTTTCCTATTTGGGGGTACAGTTTGTAGCAAACCCGTTTGAACTAATTTTGGGAAAAAACTAGAATATGAATCGCAATAGGTGTGAAGTTTGTTTTCCTTGGCGGTTCCCGGGCACGAAAATTGTTCTGTGGAGGTCGGGGATTGTAGTAGGCTTGGTAAGGAGTTTGATTTCTGGGAGGTGGAGCTCTGTTTTAGTTGAATTGTTGTTGTGGCCTGACATATGGCTGGGCATTCATCACTGCATACGGCTGAGGAGCGTAGGCTATATCTTGGTGAGGATAGTAGTGTTGTGGGGTTCTCTTAGAGAAAAGAGGTCTGGATGGACAGGGTTTTCTTGCACTTGAAGTTTCCAGCGATGATTCTTCTTTTTTCTTTCGATTTGCTAATCCTCCATACCCGCCTTGGATGGCTTGGGAGGTAGCTCTTATGGAAGATTGACTCAAGATCTGCCCTGTTTACAAACCATTCTCAACCATTTCACCAATTTTGATGGCCTCGGCAAACTGCTTCCCTATTGCAGACATCATGTTTTTGTAATAATCGGCTTCTTGAACTTGGAGGAAGACTGTGACCATTTCAATCTCATCCATTGGAGGTTTCGCCCTTGATGCTTTCTCGCGCCACTTGACGCGTACTCCCGGAAGCTTTCAGAGGATTTCTTCTTTAAATTTGCCAATGAATTTCTGTCCGGAGCAATGTCAATGTTATACTGAAACTGCCAGACAAAATCCCTTGCCAAGTCGTCCCAGATATGCCAGCGAGATATATCTTGGTCCATGTACCACGCAGAAGCAATGCTGACCAAACTCTCACCAAAGTAGGCCATGAGGAGTTCTTCCTTTCCACCCGCTCCCCGCAGTTGGTTGCAATATCTTTTGAGATGGGCAATGGGATCCCCATGTCCGTCATATTTCTCAAACTTTAGGGTTTTAAAACCCAATGGTAGATGTACGTGAGGGAACATACACAAGTCGGCGTATGACACACTTTTCTGTGTGCTCATACCCTGTATGTTTTGAGACTCTATTCCAGGCTTCTCATCTTTCTTGTGATCTCTTCTTGATCAGGGGTTTTTGCATTTTTCTCTTGCCCTGAGGTAAACTCATACCAAGGCAGATGAGGATAAGCACTACCAGCGAACTAGGCTGATTCCATTGGGAAAGGAGGTGCTTGATAGGTGAAGGGGAGGGATTGAAGCTAGGCCTAGGGAAAGTAGGTTGTACTGTAGCTGAGCAAGGTGGCGCGGTAAGTATGTTTGAAGCTGCACTTGAAATTGACACCTGGGGCGATCCTCAGAAGGTGTTCCCACAAAGTTAGCAGCAATGGTAGGGTATTCCAGTGGGGTGTTTGGATAGCTTATGGGGATGTTGGAAGTCCCACTTGCCTTGGGAAAAAGCTCGGGAAATCCAGGGATTGCATTTGGTGAATCTTTTCCATTTGTCCAGCCGTCCCACATTTCCATCATGCGGAGACACAGCAATCTATTTTCTTTGGCAGCTGCCAATTCTGAAGCTAGGATGCCCAAGATCGGACTCTCCTCCGCAATAGGAACTGTCGGCAGAGTTATTTCAGAAGACATTTCGACGCTTCCTTTTGACCTCGTGAAATACGGATGCGAAGCCAGATTACCACAAAACCAACCACCTTACTTGTAAAACCTGAGCTTAACAATCAAACCGGTTAGTTTGGAGCAAATAACACATAGGTAATCGCACATTGGGGTGTGATGCACCTAAGCAGTTAAATGTGTTTCTATATGTTTCACAATGGTTGCACGTTTCATCCCGGCTTTGCCTAGTTTCCTCAAAAGTTCTTTTCTTTCCACTTTGCAATTTACACTCTTTTCTTTCCGTCCCTTTTCTTGCTCTCTTTTCATTTTTCTGTTGATTCTGTTCTTGTCTCTTTTTCTTTCTTTTTGGGTTTTGTCTTTTGGGTTTTTTCCTTTCACGTCCCTCTTTTGTTGGAGTTATTTAAAAAATCATGATCGAATCCGATGGGATTGCCTACATATTATGACGCCGCGTGAATCAGATCATAATGTAGTTCCAGAAAATAAATGCGAAAAATAAAGAAATAATTTTTTGGGAATTTTTGATTTTCATTAATAAAACTCTTATATTACAAAAGGCTTTAACAAACTCATTTCTTAAAGAAAAACTGCAAACAGACTCGAAACAACTCTTGAATTAAAAACTGAAGTACAGACTCGATAAATGTAAAATCATGAATACATTAATGCTTCAACTCCTAGGGCCCGAGGGACATCGTTCGGTCTTGCCACAGGCCTGCGTGCAAGATCCCCCTGGAGCCGCTCCAAGTCACTCATTATTTGGCGGACAAATGTCATCACTGCAGCACATAAGGTGGTTTGAGTCATGTCCTCACATGCTTGGCATTTCGTGACAATGTAGTCAGCAATGGCTCTGACCCTTTCTCGGACAACACCCTTTTCTTGAAGCAAGCACCCGATTTGTTGATTCCGGGCTTTTAACACCTGAGTGTCATGACGGCTCTGATTCTGTAACCGTTGCATATCATGCTCCATTTGGGCCATCAAAGCATAACATTGCTCCCTATCAGCTTTAATGTTTCTGGCCTGTTTGTCTGCCTCATTTTCAAGAGTAGTTATCTTGCTCTTCAGATCAGTAATTGTCCCTTCATATTTTCTTTTCATTTGCTGAACAAATTGTGCCCGCCCTTCTGCGTTTTTTTCCAATTGCGATCGGATTTTAGCTTGATTTGCCTCAGACTGCTTATAAGCTTTCCATCTGCTTGGCTTCTTTCCTGGTTTCTACCAGCTATTTTCATTTGCTGGATTTGAGCTTTGAGGGCTTCATTTTCTTGAGTTAGCTTTTTCTTTTCACCCTCATCCGCAGCGACTTGCAAACCATTTTTCGAATTGAAGGTCTCGGACTTGCTTTTCCAGCTTGCTTATGGTAGCCCAGTATTCATTTTCTCTGGCCAACCAATCCCACTGTGCTTGTGATGCCTCGACAAATTCTTGAAGATGGGGTCTTTTGGCCGGCCTTCTAGACTCGACTTCCTTTCTGTACCAAGCAAGATAGCCAGGTGAGACTTCACCTTGGGAAAGATCACGCACACAGGTATTTGCTGGCAAATATTGGCATTCACTCCAGATCTGGCGAAACGACCTTTTCAGAAAATTGTCCATCAGCACGGATCTCAACTACATGGCGGCTAAGCTCTTCATCTTTGGGCACTATTAGGCATCTCCCCAACTATCTCAAAACCCGATATAAGGCATAAGGCTGGATACTTCTAAGACCCATCAGGAGGAAGTGAGGCCCGGTAGCTGGCATGTATATGACCTCGTCAATAGGAAACCAACCAAGCGTCCATTCTATCTGTTCTGCAGTGATGGAATGGAGATGGGATGTCCATTCTGCGACCCCTTCTGGCATGCTGAAACCGTCAACCCTTGTGTAGAACTCCTCTATGCAGCTTTTCTATGTCGACTCGTACCTCATGTATTGAGGACGATGACATAAATGTTCAATCATCCACATCTGTAGCAAAAGGTTGCACCCCTCAAAAAAGTCTCCTCCGGCTTTACAGGTTGTGAGAGCTCGGAAGATTTCAGACACTATCATGGGCGCGAGGGTGCTTTTGGCCTGAGTGAGCAGAGTGCTGACGACCCCAGCTACCCGTATATCAATATTTTCGTCTTTCCTGGGGAACACTAGAAGACCCAAAAATACTACCATAAAAGTAAAGCACCCCGTGCTCTTCCCATTTTAATTGGTTTTCTTTACTGCAGATCTTGCTTTCTGGATTGTTGAAACCCCCTATATGCCCATACCGCTGATATATGAATTGTGGAGTAGAGAAGCCATCTGCCAAATCCGGGTATTGGACCCCCTCCTTATTTTCAGCATATCCAGAAATTTGTGTGGAGTGACGGCTCTTGGAGCGACCAAATACCCGTGCCTCAGAGGAGTTTCATTTTTCCCAACATACCCAGCTATTTCTTCCAAAGTGGGTGTGAGCTCAAAGTCCGAGAAATAAAACACATTGTGAGCTGGATCCCAGAATGTAACCAAGGCTTTTATGACATCTCCTCTGGGCCTGATCATTAACAAATCGGTGAGACCACCCAAGTACAATTTAACCTTATCTTGTCCTGATTCACCCAGATCTTTCCACCACATATGCAGCTCCAAAGGAATCTTAGTCAAGACCTCCATCGGAAAATTTTGACTTGTGCTTATTCTGCATATTTAAATTAAGGTGATTGATTTAAAACGAGCGAATTTTTACAAAAGGAGTCAATTTTGCAAACATTTAAATAACACGACTACTTTTGCATATACGGCCCTTCAGCACTTCGAATGGGAAGATTTTAGGGTTGTGCTTGCTAGGTGGCCAAAAATTGAAATAGGTGATCATTTTTGCAAAAATAGCCTTCCAAGCGTCCTTTTGGAGATATTTGGGCTATTTATGCAAGGACAACACTACATAATTGAAATAGAATAACAACTTTTCATTTTCATTTTCGAAACTTTCTAAGTAAAAATAAAAATGGTTAAAAAAAGAAAGGATATTTCTGGATTTTTGATTTTGAAAGAAAGACTTCTAAAATTTAATTGATTTAAAATTTGGGAATTTTCAAAAGAAAAAGAAAATATTTTTTGCTTGAATTTTCATTTATTTTATCTTTTCCAAGGAAGAAAGAAAATATTTTTTTTTTTCTGATTTTGGATGTTGCCTCATAATTCTTGAAAGAGGGACTTTTTCAGGAAAATATTTTGAATTTCTGAGCTTTTATTTATTATCAAAAATCAAGAAAGAAAGTATTTTTTGGAGTCTTTAAAATGCAAATATTTTGTAACTTTTATTTTATTTACAAAAGAAAGAAAAAGAATATTTTGAGCTTTTTATTTATTTAGAAAAAGTAAAAAAAATATTTTTGAGCTTTTATGTACAAAAGAAAGAAGATATTTTGGATCTTTTCATTTATTTACAAAAAGAAAGAAAGAAAAATACTTTTGAGCTTTCAAAAGCAAGAAAGAAAATATTTTAGAGTGTTTTCATTTATTTGGAAAAGCAAAATATTTTGGACTTCAATTTTTTTTTCAAAATTCCTTTTTCGATTTTCTCTTTATTTTTTTTGATTTTTGTTTTCCCTTTTTTCCATTTTCTATTTTTTTTTAAAATTTTTCCAAAAGAATTTTTTTTTTTAAAAAAAAAATTGGGGGTCGGAACCGATGAGGTTTGCCTACGTATCTCACATTCGGTAAGAATCAGACTTTCGTAGTTCGGGCAGTTTCGACATAATAAAAATGGAGAAAAGACATGAAATTTTTTTGAAATCAATTTTTCTTTTTCTATTTATTTTTTCAAAATTTTGGCAGAGTGTCGGCTTATTTTGGACACCAGTTTTTTCGAAAAATGAGTAATCAACCCTCAATTTTCTCATACCTCAATTTTATTTTATTTTCAATTTTATTCTAACAGCCGGTCAACACGCAAACCGAGGCAAATAAATGCACAAGTAGCACGTAAAGTATGCATCAAGATGGTCTTTGATTCTGGGGTCACCTGTCCTAGACGGACTCAACCCCTATGTTGAGTCCCCAAAGTCAAATGCATATGATGCAAATAAACGTTCCTACTAGGGATCCGGCATGAGGTTATGTTATTTTAAGCTGAAAACCAGGGTATTGTTCTAGACTTGTGTACCCGAGCGGACAACTCGAGCCGAGGAGGGAGCTACGTACAGGGTACCAAAAGGCCACCCGGCTTTGTAACTTGTCCGACCTCTTTTTTATTTAAGGTATGACACTAACAGAATAGGGAGTCACGGCCAGCGTGCACATCCCCGAAGATGAGAAGAGAAGGGTTCGTAACAGTTTTATATACAGTTCAAATAATATCAAAGTAGTAAAAGGCGGCATTTAGCATATTAGGCTCAACATGTAATAAAATCAGATAATAATAAAAGCCAAGCATAACAGTTATTCTAAGCTCGAATTCTTGAACCCTGAACCAGAGATTCTGTGTTCGTTCCCCAACAAAGTCGCCAAAGCTGTCACACCTCCTTTAGTACACCCCCTAGGAGTATATAAGGGAGTTTTTCCAATTAAAGTGACATTATTCGAAATGGGATTATTTATTTAATTTTTTCAGAGTCGCCACTTGGAATATTTTGATTGGTGTCCCAAGTCACCGGTTTATTTTTTAATCCCAAATCGAGGAAAATTTCGACTTTTCTTGTGAAGTCTGCGAACCAGAAATTCTGAGTAAGAAATTCTGTTAACCCGAGGGAAGGTGTTAGGCACCCTCGGATTCCGTGGTTCTAGCACAGTTGCTCAACTATTATAATTGGCTTATTATCTGATTTTAATACATGTTTTTAGCCTATGGTATATTTTATCTTTAAAAAAAAGATCAAAAAGACCGCTTTTATTTAATTATTAGGAAAAATTGCAACGACATTAAAATATGTCATGAACCACGTCACATAAATGCACTCATAATCTGTAACACATTTTATTTAACGTTGAGATTTGGATTTGGGTCGCATAAATGCGCACAAGAGTTTAGGAAAGAGAATTATTAAAATAACGCGCCTAAAGCAACTACGTGTTTTTAACTTTTCGAGGGCCATGGAAATTCGTTAAATAGCACGCCTCAATTTTCTAAAGATTTTAATATTTATTAAATGAGGGCCATGCATTTTGAGATTTTATCCGGCACGGCGCACCTCAAATTATTTCAAAAGCTTCTATTATTCGAAGTTGTTAAAATCGGGTTACATGAAAGGCACCCCCGAAATTGGAATTATTTCTTTGTCACGGGAACCGTACCCATAGTCGCAATGGTTTATTAATCGCGCCTAAAAGCAAACTACGAAAGTTTAAGGCATTTAAGAATTAGTTGCTTCTAAATTTGTATTTAACTATTAAGAGGGTCATAGGTGATCGTTGTTATTTGTATGGCTCACCTCTATTAATCAAAAGAATTTCTTGAACCTAAGGTTGTTAGAACCATATTTATATGACTACTGAGACTGTTTGAGGTTTTTATGCATTGGGCCGGCCCAAATGAAATTCAGCAGCCGTAGTTTGAGTGGGATATTGAGTTCAGACAGCAGGCCCAAAAGGCCAAACGATACCTGCTCCCATTCAGGCTCAATTGTTAGCCCAAACTTCAGGGTGTCAAACATCCAAAGCACTAGACTTGGGTTCGATTCCCAGGAGTACCACGAAGGAAATCAAAGACAAACAAAGGCATTGGCCTGTAAGCTGACATGCTCTCAACATTTACATGAATAATCAGCCCTCAAGATTACATCCAATTTTCAGTTTCAACAGATAATGTTGGAATTCAAACTTCAATTAGACACTCTTTAACCTACCCAATACAGTTTGGATTCATTAACTTATATACGAACTTTCTATAATTAAACATTAACAACATGCATCTTCTAAGCTATTAGACTTTCTGAATGAGCACAAACATCATTTGACCCATATTTCGCTAGAACACTTAATAGTATTTGCCTAAGGAGTGTGAAACTAACTTGAAATCAGACTGAGCAAACTAATAATTTGATCAAAACAAGTGCTATATATGCTGTAACAGTACAGGTGACATACAGTCCAATACAATCCATACTACGCTATTCACTCAACCAAACAAGTTACTCTCTAAGTTTCACAACAATCTTGAATCATATACAATAGCAGTTCAGCTATTCAATACAACATTCAACTAAACAAATAGAACACAATAGATTACCCAAAGAAAAACACTGTCAGACAAGTATATGACAGAGTCACCAAAACAATTCATGCTTAGCTTTAAACTTTATTCTTCCATTTCATTCTTCAAATTGACTTCACAAACAATGAGACTCGAAATGTGTACCTGAATATTGAAAGGGGAAGGAAGTAAAGAAACAACAATCAGCACTATAGCAGCAACAATCGAACAGTAACAGTGTAACCAAAAACAATTCAGACACAACTAATGCACACTTTGGGAGTTTTCAGAGATTTTTGATTGACAATGAACCCAGTGAATCAGAAAACCAGAAATCAAAACCAGTTCCTAATTATATTTAGCTTTCCGGAATTTTTCAAAGAGGATTTTTAATTGAGAATTCTAAATTTTCTGTATCTTCCTCACCCTAAAATTCACTCGAAAATCTGCTAGATGTATTTTCCACTCTCAAAATCTCTCTATTAAAATCCGTGTGTTCCGGTCCTCTTTTAATGCCAAAATGCACATGCCTTTATAGGCAGTCTGTTAGTTAGTTACTGACATTCAATTTTTTTTACATTTTAATCCTTTTCAAATTTTCAGTTTAGCTTAGCTACCCTTCCATTTGATAACAGATTTTTATTTAGTCCTTAGAGGCAGCTTCTCAGAAGCTTCATAGTCAGTTACTGACAGATTCTCTACTGATTATTACCTAAATTAGCCCTTTACGACACTGATTTTACTCTCGAAACCTAACGGGTAGAGTCGACCCAATTCCAAACACTACTAAATCCAATTCAACCCCTTTTCTTTTAGGGCTTTTGATTTTTAAAACCCAATTCTGACACATTTTTACCCGTTCCCTTTTATAGAGTCTTGACGACTCGATTAATTTAGGCCCAACGGGAAGTAAAACAACAAAACACTAGAGAAAAATAGACGATAAAACCTAAAGCTTAACATGCAGACACAGTCTCTTTGAAAAAATTGAAAATTAAAACTAGAAAACTAAAAGAAAGGGGTAGATGAGAACAATGAAAACCAAATGAAACAAAAATGAAAGAGAAAAAATGAGAAAATACCTTGGACCGAATGGATTAACAGTGGGCTTGAAAATTATCAAAAACCTTGATTTTTTAGCCAAGCTTGACCTTAATTGTGTGTTCTCATTGAGAACACACGAATGAAGTCGACCTTAACTTCAATCAACTCGAAAAATGATTCAGAACTTTTTGAAACTTTTAGGGTTTATTTTTCGATCTGGAATTGGAAGGGTTCTAGGGGGTTTTGACGAAAACGGAGTGGGGATTTGGGGTGAGGGGACGATGGTTGTCCTAGGGTGTAATTTTAAGTTGATTTTGGGACGGATTGGGTGGTGTGCCGCCATGTTCGTCGATGGAGTTTGGGGCGGCTTGATTAGGGTTCTTAGTTGGGTCGTTAGAGACGATGAAATGGGGGTAGGGGGGTGTGTTCGGACAGATATATAGGCATGGGGGAATCAGTTGCGAGCCGTTGGATCACCTGGGATCAACGATTCAGATCAAAGCTTGGCCAAACAGTGTCGTTTAGGTGTAAGGGAGAATTGGACCAGGTTTGGGGAATTAAATCTGGGCTGGTCCAGTCAATTATTAAAAGAAAAATATTTTGGGCTCGTCTGATTTTTAATTAAAAGCCCAATCCGAGTTTCTCTTCTCTTTTGTTTTTATCTTTAATTTCTTTTTGTTTTTAATTTTCTTTTTATTTTTAAATTAAAAATCCTAAATTACCTAAATGTGAAATTAAGCTAATTAAATAATTATAAAAATTATAAATAACACTTAATTCTAAGAGAAAAATAAACTAAGAATTAATGATTAAGGATAAAAAATGTAAAAATGAACTATTTTCGTGATTTTCAAATTTTATAAAATAAATAATTACTAATTTAATTCTAAAAATGTAAAAATAAATCCTAAATGCAATGCATGATGTTTTTGGTGTTTTCATGATTTAATTAAAAATTAAACAAGCAAGAAAATATAAACAATTAAAAAATCTACTAAAATTCCTAAAATAGCGAATAATAGTTAAAAAAAAATCTATTTTTTTGATTTTTATAGGAGTATTCTGGGTGTGGCAAAAATCACGTGCTCACAGCTCCCTACTAGTCATTACCCGAAATAAATTCCGAACCAGTTATAGCAGGTGTTGCGATGAATGATAAGGGAAAAGCTAAAGTTGTTGAGGATTCTGAGTTAGGTGAAGCCGACGTGAATCCCTTCTTGACACAGAGACTGAACCAGTCGATGTTGATTGTAGTGACGGTTCTCAAATAAAGAAGAGAAAAATTGGTGCAGCACCCAAGAAGGTAATATTCTTAAAATTAAGATATGTGCTTTTGAATATATAGTACATTGTTACTGTTTGATTTGTTGGTATGCTTTTATATTATATAATATAGAAATTATAGTTATAGTCAGTTGTGGGAATTGAGAACGACCCCGTACAACTGTATACCCTATTGGTATAGGTATATAATATATTGGTTACATATATTTGTTCGAACCTCAGTTGCGGGAACGACCCCATATAACTATATACCATGTTGGTATAACTATATACTATATTGGTACCATACGTTTTTGGTTGTATTAACTTTATTCAATTGGTACGTTATTTGATTTTTCTTTAATAATAGTAGTATAGCATAATATCTTATCTTAAAATACTTTATTATATCAATATGTGGTACACTATTTTTTGATTTTTCTCTTTATGCATGTTTGTTATATAATAGTAAAATAGTCACATATAGTTGAGGGGAATTAACCAGTAGAATTGTATACGCTGTTGGTATAATTATATGTCATATTAGCATCATATGGTAGTTGTAATATTTTTTGGTTGTTTTAGCTGCATTTTAAAGTGACTTCTATTTCTGAAATTAATTATATGCTCATGTTTTTCATTGTTGAGATTCCCGTGTGCCTATGGACATAGAGTATGTGTGTTATGTAATAGTTTTTCTTGTAATAGGCAGTTGTTGGAATGACCCAATACAACTATATAACCTGTTAGTATAAAGTGATTTACTATATTGGTATATTGGTATCATATACTTTTGGATCCTTTTTTGGCTGTATTGGCTGCATTTAATTGGTACACTATTTGATTTTCCTTTAATAAAGGTAGTATCATACAGTATATTGAAAATGCTTTATAGCTTCATACCTTTTTTGTTTTTCTCTTTATGCTTGTGTGTTATGTAATAGTACTATAATCATTTATAGTTGCTGCGAATTAGCCAGTAGAACTATATACCCTGTTGGTATAGTTATATACCATGTTGGTATCATATGGTAGTTGTAACATTTTTGGTTGTTTTAGTTACATTTTAAGTGAATTCTATTTTTGAAATTATTTATATGAATATGTTTTGCATGTTGAGATTTCCTTGTGCCTATGGACATAGATTATAAACCAAAGGTAGATTGAGACACCAACTGCCATGCCATTCGTCTGTTGAAAGAGAATTTAACAAATAAGCAACTTCGGATGTTTAAGAAAATATGTTTGGATATTTTTTGGATCTGCCACCAGTTATTGTGTAGATTCGGATTATGCACGATTTACTTATTAGAGAAGTACATCATGAGCTGAAAAATGAGATGCGGTTTGTAGTGAGTGATTCTAGGTTGTGTTTGGTTTGGGTGAATTTGCAGTCGTTACTGGGCTGAAATGTAAGGGTGATACAAGTATAGCGAGCGTACCAGAGAATAGGTTGATTCCAAAATATTTTGGGACTGCATCCGTGACATTGGCCCAACTAGTAGACTGTTTTACGAAGAAAAAATGGGAGACATAGGATGATGCGTTGAAGATAACAGCTCTTTATTTTGTGAACAACTTCTACTTTCCATTCTAAAAACAAAGGCTATTTCACGGTCTGACATTGACTTGGTTGAGCGCGGTGATTTTAATAATTATACTTGGGGTATAAATGTTTATAACACTACAATCGACTCATGTTCCAACAAGTTTCAAGATAAACCTTCTTTTTATAGACTCGTTGGCTTCTCGTTGGCTTTACAGATTTGGTTGTACAAGTGTTGCCCAAGTTTGGATGGTCCCTTTGCTGATCATATTGGAAACAACCTTCCACGAGTTCTGAGTTGCGTAGTCAAAGATCAACAACAAGATGAGCAAGTTGCTTTGCGAAAATTTATCTTGCAATGCGAGCAGGTAATTTCTCATACTTTTATTGCCTCTTTTAATGTTTTGGTACAATAGTTTAGTCACAGGTAGTTGTAGCAATATCCCAGAGCAATGATATACTCTATTAGTATACATGTATACCATATTAGTATCATATGGTATTAGAGATCTTTTCTGCTACTTATACTTTTATTACTACTTATACTTTTAATTTTCTCATACTTTTATTTCATCTTTTAATATTTTGGAAGAATAGTTTAGTCACAAGTAGTTGTAGCAATATCCCGGAGCAATTATATACTTTGTTGGTATACATATATACCATATTGGTATCATATGGTAATATGGATCTTTTCTGCTACTTATACTTTTATTGCATCTTTCCATATTTTATTATCATTTTCATTTCTAACTAGTGTCATTAATAACTGCAGCTAAGAACATCACCCCAACTGATGCTGAGACGCAACTATTTGATGTGAGTGGTCTAAACTTTGATGTTGATTGCACTGACAGTCAGGATGACAACTTTCAAGTTTTTGGCACTCAATTGCTAAAACACAAAGTACGCATCAAAGTACTGGAGGTGATTTTGGACCATCCAGAGATAATGAAGTAGTTACAAGGTTTGAAGGTTTTTGTAGAGACCAAGTTTGAGGAGGTGCTTGCAGCTACTAGTAGGCAGTCGATGAAACAAGAAGGAAATTCAGCGATATTGTTCTTTTATACAATATAATGCCAAAGTACATTGTTCAAAGATGCAATATATGATTATATCATACTATTCCATTCTTTACTTTTACTGCACATATTATTCTTGTAATATGCATAATAATAAATTTGTTATTTTCTCATTTTCAGCATAAGCAAAAGGATAATGATCCTTACTTTAGTGAGATGCATAAAGATTATGACCAGTTTGAAAGGGGCGACAGTGGGAATGATCCTGTAGTTATTGGATATTGCATGCACAAAGCACCTTCTAGTATGTAAATCATAGATTTGGTTGTTTTTTTGAAAATAGTACTCTTGATTATACTTTTATGTGTTTAGTGTCTGATTTTGAAGGGGTTGGTCGAGAGGGTGGTGCCAGTGGTGTAGTTAATGATGATTTGCCTTTTGGTAAAATATTGTGTATGCAATTGTTTTATTTTTTATTTAATTTTATGTATTTGTGCGTTCACTAATATTTTTTTTAAAAAAATGTTTTTCAGCCCCCTTTGTAAATGAGATTGAACTTGGCTTGGATTCTAGCTTTGAACTGTCTGCATCTACAATTGATTAAATCACCGCCATTACACAACAAACAAAATATAAGAGCCATCTCATGAAGTTAAAAAGTCTGGACTTGATCCATTGCCATCGGGAATCCATGCACAGACACGACCAGATGCTGTTATTGAGTATAAAGATCCTCCTTTACGATAAAATACTGCTCCACATGATATGATTGTTGATGTTACTAATTTTGAAGTTGGTATGTAAACGAGATATTTTAAATAGCTTTTTTATTTAAATAGTGATGTTGATAATGCTTTTATGTTTTCATCCTGTGAACGTGACAACAGGTATATCTTGAGTCTCCAAAGCAATGCCCGATCAGCTAGCCCATGATCAACAAACTCCGAAGTACCTGGCTTTGCAAAAAAATATGAAAAAAGCGTAGCATGAGTACACCACGGCGGTACCCATTAAGTATCAAGATTAACCTCGGTGGAGTAGTGACGAGGAACAGTGAAGACACCTACTAGACATAATAACCTATACAAGTATAAATGTGAAACGAACAAGGAACAATATCAATATAAGGCTAAGCATGATAACAATAATAAAACAATGCCTGTAATAGGAAACTAAAAGCAACAATTAGCAACAAGACACGGCAAGTAATAGCGTCATGGAGTAAGCTAAATATAATTTAAGTCCGATGAAACCAAGTAAGGAAAATGAGTAATAAATAAATAAGAGCAACCACTGTGACAACAATATTTGTTTAAGAATTTCCCCAAGATACTTCATCTCATAGTCACAATTCACGGGTCCCAGTTCATGAACTCTAATCACTTAGCATCTTCTACCCACATTACAGTTTATAATCGCACTATGACTCACGTGCTGCACGGACAAGTCACGTGCCATTATCATTGATAACTCATATCCGCACGAATAACTCACGTGCTAAGGGAGTGACAACTTCTCATAACCGCATGGACAACTCAAGTGCCAATATAACAACTCTCACACAGAAGGCAAGTAAACAAGAGTACGTATAAATGGTCAATAACTTTACGATTCAGCTTCTTAAACCGATATGGGTGATTAAGTACGTGTAAGCTTGTGCAAGTGTTCTATCACAACTCAAGTCAACAATTAAGAGAGAAGACAATGAAGGGCACATAGGAAACAATACAACAAAACGTAAAATGTACAACTCACACAAGGTAGGCACGCTACTAAACATTTATCATCAATAACAATATCCACACAAAGTTAGGCAAGATACTTACCTCAAAGAAGCTAAACCGATACTCTAAAATGGCCTTCTTGTGTGAAATAACCTCTGGACGGCTCAAATTTAGCCAAAATAACTTAATATCATAAATAAAAGCCATAGGAAACAATTATGAATAATAAAGCTTCGATCTTAAAAGAAATTAAAAAGTCAACCCCAGGCTCGCGCCTCGGAACCCGATAAAGTTTATAAAATCTGAACATCCACTCTGATACGAGTCCAACCATACCAAATTTATCCAATCCCGACATTAATTCGTCCATCAAATCATCATTTTGTATTTTTGAATGTTTTCACAAAATTCCCATTTTTCCCCAACTCAAACTACTAATTTAATGAGTAAAAAAGGATAAAATCATGAAATAAAATCAAATCCGGGTAAAGAACACTTACCCCAATCCAACACGTGAAGAATCCCTCAAAAATCGCTAATATCCTAGGTCTACAACTCAAGATATGAAAAAAATAGGCAAATCCTTGAAATAGAGTTCTTATAATCTGTCCCAGTGATTCCTCTTACACTATTGCGGAACAATCCTCGCGATCACGAAGAACTAAATGTTGCCCTAGAAAAAATAATGCTTCGCATTCGCGGCAAACACCTTGCGAACGCGATGAACAAAGATAACAGGATATGCGAACGCACAAGGAGACTCGTGAACGCGATGAATAAAAGACCACCAGCTCCCAGCTCCACTACGTGAACGTGGAGAGACAGCTGGGAACGCGGACAACTGACTGCATAAGCTTCCCGAATGTGTGCCCACTATCGCTCACGAAGAACAAAATCTATGAGATCCAAGAAACCTTACACGATCGCGTCTTCATCTTCGCGATCGCGAAAAACAACAGGCACACCAGAGCCCCCGAGACCTCGTCCGAACATACCAACAAGTTCCATAACATAAAGCGGACCTGCTCGAGGCCTCAAATCACATCAAACAACGCCAAAACTATGAATCACACCTCAAATCGAACTTAATGAACTTATGAACTTTCAACTTCTACAACTCGCGCCGAATCATATCAAATCAATCCGGAATAACAACAAATTTTGCATACGAGTCCCAAATGCCATAACGAAGATATTCCAATTCCAGGAACCTAAATTCAAAACCGATATCATCAAAGTCAACTCTTGGCCAAACTTATGAACATTCTAAACCTTCAAATTTCCAACTTTCGCCAATTAGTGCTGAAACCTTCCAGGAATATCCAAATGCAAATTCGGGCCTACGCCCAAGTCCAAAATTACCATATGGACCTAACGGAACTATAAAAACTCCGTTCTGGGGTAAAATACATAAAAGTCATAGTCATTTGATCCTCTTTTATATATTGGTCAAATTTCTCATGTGGAGATTCAGGGTGAGGGAATATTTGTCAAGCAGTAGCTTAATTTGAGAACTTAATAGGTTGTGGTAGAGGGTTGAGGGACTATTTTGGAAGTCTAAAAAGGAAAATTGCAAAAAGCTATGCACTTTAGGCTAGAAAATGGAGGGTGCTGTACTAATTTTAGGAATTACGGAAGCATGTTTTAGTTCATGACCTGTTCTTGAATTCTCGAATAGTTCAATGTCTCGGTATCAATATTGTTTCACAGGCAAGATAAGTGTTTAAGTTACTATTTAATATTGTTTCACAGGATGGAAAATGGAGGGTGTTGCATTTGGGGCACCACTTCTATTTCTGCATATATTTTGATACCAATAAGGTATACATATATACCAATAGGGTATACAGATCACCAATAAGGTATACAGATACACCACTTGGGCATCCCATTATATTTGAGCGCCTTTTTCCTGTAGCAACTAGATGTAAATGCATTCCACTTTAATATACTAAAATATCAAACAAATAGATTCTTATTGAAAACACAAGTAGCCATATAAAAGTTTTTCCAAAAAGTAATTTGTCAAAGAACCACCACACCAAATATATATCTAGTGCAAGACATGCATTTTATTTCTTTGCAATTCAAATGATACAATTATACGATATATCAGTTCTCTAAAAATATTGAAATATTATATCAATCTCTCTTTGGAATATTTCGGCACATTCTCTGGTTGTCTCTTTTTCCCCCCATAATGCACAAGTAACTGTATTTCCTTCCCAAACTCCTATGCCTCTCCTTTTTTTAGGTCTTCCTGGTTTGATTTTTCCTTTTGGTGGCAGTACCACCTGCGAAGAGACATGTTTTAGAATTTGCCACGTTGTTTCATCCACCAAAAGGTTTATTGGTATTTCATATGTTTTCAGCAAGTAGTCTATGCTGTATTAATCCGAGCAATACTTGTATGAATCCATATGGAATTTTTGTATAATTGCCATTGCATGTGGACATGGAATATTGCGTAGCTGAAACCTTCCATAAGTGTAGTTTTTTCATATAGGCGCACCACATTTCTTGTTGGCCATCAATTACTAAATGTAAGAATTGAGTTGATGACAACACCTAATAAAATTTTAATTAAGAAATTTCATTAGTTTCATGAAGTAATAGTATGTTTTAATAACAATATGCAGTTGTTTAGTGAAATTTCTAAGGTTTCAGAAGTAAAACTACTGTACATGCGGTGATTTTATGATTCTAAAAATGCGTACCATCATCGTCTGTGATAAGATAGTATTATCTGCCAATATTGTTTCAACTTTTCACTGATCTTCATAAATGATTCCACGACATTCTTTCGATTGATGTAATTCCATTTCTGAATCAATATCGTCATAAAGTCAAGCAAATTCACAATTGGGAGGTCTCTTGCGTACTTGTTTGCTGCATTTAGTGATTCTGCAATATTCGATGTCATGGTCATGGTTCTATTTTTCTTGGAATGTGCTCGGGACCATTTATCTTATCTAATATCCATCAGGTATATTTTCACTCTACTATTAATAGCTTCTAACTCTGCCATATGCATGTTGAATTCTTGAACAATGTATGCTCTTGCTAATATATAGTATACTTCTTTGATTTGTTTTTGGCTCTTCCTGATGTTCATCTTTATATTGTTCCATAGATGAAACGTACATGCACAATGAGGGACTTCTGGATAAACAATTGAAGTTGCTCTCCATATACAATCATGCATGTCGCATACAATGCACATTCCTTCTCGTTGTCCATAGGTTTCTGTACACTGCACGAAGAACCGCTCCCACAATGCATCATTTTCTGAATCAACAATTGCATATGTGAGGTGTAGGATTTGTCCTGTAAAACCAAAGGAAAAAACATTGGTTACAACACACAATATTAATATATCATTTCATATAGTAGTATAGTCATAGGTAGGTAGCAAAATAATTATATACTCTGTTGGAACACTTGTATACTATATTTCATATGATATTGAGGATCTTTTTTTTTCTGCTTTAACTGAATGTAATTGAATTGTATTTTTAAAATAGTAAAGTACATCAATTATTCAGTATTGATTATGAAACAACTTTTTTTCTTACCCTATGCGTCGTGTGTGGAAGCCGTGAGTATGGTCTGTCTGTATGTTGACTTTAAAAACTACCATCAACTACAACAATTGGCCTACAATAGATCCAACCTCTAATCGATGCATCTATTGCTATGAAGGCACACAAGAAGCTCCCATCTACTTCAGCGTGTAGTCGTGTCACTGATTCTGGGTTAGCGTACTCTAACATGTAAAGATATGTTGGTATTTTCTTGTATGACTCACTTGGTGTTCCTCTCAACAATTGCATTGATTTTTCTTTTGATCTCCATGATTGCATGTAGCTTAAGTCCATACCGTATGCTTTTTGGATGTCTCTCTAGATATCTGTTGGTGTATATTCAGTTTTCGAGTCAACAAGTTTGTCTTGTACCACAGGTGCAACAAAAGATGAGACAACTTGCTTTTTTGAACAAAATCTCTTATCATTTATACAATTGTGGACAAAATTGAAATCCGTCACTTTGAAAAGATTTGATGCTCGTAGGCTTGATGCTTTAAGTCTCCAAGTGCATCTTTCATCCACACAATCAAGGGTATACCTGTTTATAATACAAATACAATTATGTGTGGAGAAGAAGAATGATCAAAATAATGGTGTACTCAAAGAGTATACTGATATGCTAAATATGTATATGTCACGATCAAAAATTCCAACCTGTCGTAACGGCGCCTAACACACAGACTAGCCAAGCCGAAACATGATAACAAAGGCAACATAATAATGAAATTCATAGAAATAGCATAAACCTGAGGTCTCAATACAATAAAAACTGCTAATACAATATAAATTCCCCCAGAAATTGGTAAGTACGGAGTCATGAGCTACTACAGCAGATTACAAGTCTAAACTAAACAATAAATACACTGTCTAAACTATAAAAGCAGTATGAAAGGAAAAAGACAAGTTAGACTACAAAGCAACCTACTATTGATAACTGGTCCCCACACCTGGATCTGCACAATTAAGTGCAGAGTGTAGTATAAGTACAACCGACCCAATATACTCAATAAGTATCGTAAATAAATACGACAAGGAAAATAAGCACAAATTATTAATGCTACTAGCTATCGCCTATGCAGTTTCATCTTTAATTCCAGTACAGAACGATATTGAAATCAAATCAGCAAGTTTAGTGAGACAACATCTGTGTGTGTATCTGTACAATATCTTGGCATATAGAGGTGCTATGCAGTAAAATAAGATAAATGATCAAGGAAATTCCAAGTAAAGATGAAATGAAAATCCAACAACACACTGGCCAGATTCCCTCACTTTTACATGTCCGTTCCAAACCATTGATCAGTATTTCCAATATCCGCATGTACACCATCTACAGAAAAACACGAGAGGGTGACCCTAAGGGGATGGATCCGTATCTACACGCTGCACGGACAACTCATGTGCTGCACGAACAACTCACGTGCTAATAACATCAATATATGGATCCGCAAGGACAACTCACATGCTGCATACACAACTCACGTGCTAATAATAGAACCCGCACGGACAACTCACGTGCCAATAACATCAATATATGGATTCGCACGGGCAACTTACGTGCTGCAGGGTCAACTCACGTGCCAATAACCCAATTCGCACGGTATGGTCACGGGCACAATAACGCAATCTGCCTGGCGTGGTCATATGCTTCCAGTCCAAGCATATCGTACATGAGCAATTTCACAAGTATACATGTATGGAACGAGTGAATATCAAATCTCGTGCTCCTGGACTGGTATAAACGACATGGTAAAGTGTAGGCATGTACATATGTACTATCATAGCTTAAACCGACAATTTCGGCGAAGAATAACATTTATAAGTTCATTCAAGGATTAAGCCCCTACATAGCCTCAATCATAGCTCAAATAGTTCACAACAGTGTCACAAATATGCGAAGCATCATAGCTTAAGGATTAATAGCTAAATTCCAGGCTTGTAAGAGCCCGAGCACAACCCGAACATGAATAAATAATCCCGGTGCCGCACATGGGTTCATCCCCACGCATGTGCGCACCTAATAGCACGTTGCTATCACAATAATTCAGACAACTAGTGGCTTAGCCGAGTTTAAATAAGATACTTACTTGTCACAAATCAAATCACTCTGCTAGCAATCCTTTCCCAAGCGTATCGATCTCCGGAAGGCTCGAATCTAGCCAAAAATAACGTAATACTGTCAATAAAAGATATAGGAATTGACTCCAAATGATAAAGCTAAGATCCTTAAAAAAATCAAAAAGTCAACCCAAAAGTCAAATACCGGGCCCACGTCTCAGAATCTAACAAAAGTTAAAAAATCCGAACACCCATTCAATAACGTCCAACCTACTAAAATTGTTCAAATCCGACCGGAAATAGCCTTTCAAATCTCCAAACGTCTAAGAAGTTTCACGATTTCCCCCTAAATTTTCCAACTCAAATCACTAATTAAATGACAAAAATAATAATGGATTTATGTATAACAACCAAAACCGAGTTATAATCACTTGCCCCAATCAACTCCTTGAAAATCCCTTCAAGAACTCACCCAAATCCGAGGTCTCTAGGTCAAAATATGAAAAATGTATTCAAACCCTTGTTTTTGAAATTTATCTCTGCTGCCCAGTTATTGGCTTTCACGATCACGGACCAACAATCGCAATCGCGTAGAAAAACTCTGCCCAGACCACAAATCTTCTTCCGCGATCGCGTGAACCCAATCGCAAACACGGAGAGCCACCTTTCCAAGCTAATGCTGTCACGATCCACCACTTGCGAACGCGAAGAATATCGTGTGCCTCCCCAGCTGCCTCACTTCCTAATACGCGAACGCGATCTATTGTACGCGTTCGCGAAGCATAAGTTCCTCAACTTCCGTAATAGCATCCCACTCTTTGCGAGCGCGAAGAGAAAAATCCAACGGTCCTCAAAGACCCTTCGCGATCGCAAAGAAGAAAACCAGAACATAGAAAATCAGCAGTCTTCTAAGTCCAAATTCCAATCCATTAACCATCGGAAATCAACCCGAGGCCCCCGGGACCTCAACCAAACATACCAAAAAGTCGTAAAATATGATACGAACTTAGTAGAGACCTCTAATCACATCAAACAACATCAAAAACACGAATTGCACCCAATTCAAGCCTATTGAAACTAATGAATTTCCTACTTCTACAATCGATGACGAAACCTATCAAACCAACTCTGATTGACGTCAAATTTTGCACACAAGTCATAAATGACACATAGACCTATTCCAACTTCCGAAACCAAAATCCGAGCCCGATAACCACAAAGTTAACTCTCGGTTGAACTTCTCAACTCTCAAAACTTCAATTTTTCCAACTTTTGCCAATTCAAGCCGAAATCACCTACGGGTCTCCAAATCAATATCCGATCACAATCTTAAGTCCAAATTCACTATATGGAGCTATCAAAACCATCAAAACTCCATTCTAGAGTCATCTATACATAGGTCAATGTCCGGTCAACTCTTTCAACTTTGGCTTCTTACCTTGGGACTAAGTGTCCCAATTCATTCAAAACATCCCCGAAACCCAACCAACCACCCCGGCAAGTCACATATCAATAAATGAGTATAGAATAATCAATAAATAGGGGAATGGGGCTGCAATAGTCAAAACAACTGGCCGTGTCGTTACATTCTCCCACTTTTAAACAAATGTTCGTCCTCGAATGGGTCTAGAATCATACCTGGAGTCTCAAATAGGTGTGGATATCTCCGCCACATCTCCCCCTCCATCTCCCAGCTAGCCTCCTTGACTGGCTGCCCATCTCCACTACACCTTCACAGAAGCTATATTCTTTGACATCAACTTTCGAACCTGCCGATCCAAAATGGCCACAGGCTCCACATCATAATTCAAATCCCCATCTAGCTGAACCGTGCTAAATTCCAAAACATGAGACAGATTGTTGAAGTACTTTCGGAACATGAAAAATTGAAACACTTGATGAACACTAGATAGCCTAGGTGGCAGTGCAAGCTTGTAGGCCACCTCTCGTATTCTCTTATGTACCTCAAAAGGGCCAATATATCGAGGGCTCAACTAGCCGTTCTTCCCGAACCTCATAACACCCTTCATGGGTGAAACCCTGAGCAATACCTTCTGCCTCACCATGTAGGAAACATCATGAACCTTCCGATTGGCGTAACTCTTCTGTCTAGACTGTGCCGTGCAAAGCCGATCCTTAATCAACTTAACCTTGTCCAAAGCATCCGGAACCAGGTCAGTACCTAATAGCCTAACCTCATCCGGCTCAAACCAACCAATCGGAGACCGGCACTGCCTCCCATACAAGGCCTCCTATGGAGCCATCTGAATGCTCGACTGGAAGCTGTTATTGTAGGTAAACTCTGCAAGCGGCAAAAACTGATCCCAAAAACCCTTGAAATCCATGACACAAGCACGTAGCATATCCTCCAATATCTAAATAGTACGCTCGGACTGTCCATCCACCTTAGGGTGGAATGCTGTACTCAACTCAACCCTTGTGCCTAACATTAACTGCATTGCTCTCCAAAACTGCAATGTGAACTACGTGCCCCAATCTGAAATGATGGACACAGGCACACCGCGAAGGCGAAGAATCTCGCAGATATAGATCTCAGCCAACCGCTCCTAAGAATAGGTAATCCTAACTGGAATGAAATGCGCGGGCTTAGTCAACCGGTCCACAATCACCCCAAATAGCATCACATTTCTTCAAAGTCCGTGAAAGTCCAACTACTAAGTCCACGGTGATACGCTCCCATACCCACACCGGAATCTCAAGCCTCTGAAGTAAACCGCCCAGCCTCTAATGCTCGTACTTCACCTGCCGACAATTCAAGCACCTAGCTACAAACTCCACTGTGTCTTTCTTCATCCTTCTCCACTAATGGACTATAGCGAACTATGGGCCTCCTACAGAATCAACTCACGTAACCCATGTACATTGGACACACAAATCCGACCCGGCATCCGTAACACTCCATCATCCCCAATAGAAACCTCCTTGGCATCACCGTACTGAACTGTGTCATTAAGGACAAGAAAATGAGGGTCGTCATACTGACGCTATCTGATACAATCATATAAGGAAGACCAAGAAACCACATAAGCTAAAACCTGACTAGGCTCCGAAACCTCTAACCTCACGAACTGATTAGACAAGACCTGAACATCTGATGCAAGTGGTCTCTCACCAGCAAGAATAAATGCAAGGCTACTCATGCTTACCGCCTTCCTACTCAAGGAATCGGCCACCATATTGGCCTTCCTAGAATGTTACAGTATGGTAATATAAAAGTCCTTTTGTAGCTCCAACCATCTCCGTAGCCTTAAATTTAGATCCTTTTGTTTGAACAAGTGCTGAAGACTCTGATGATCCGAAAATACCTCACAAGACACACCGTAGAGATAATGCCTCCAAATCTTCAATGCATGAACGATGGCTGCCAACTCCAAATCATGAGTAGGGTAGTTCTTCTCATGAGGCATCAATTGGCGTAAATCATAAGCAATTACTCTACCCTACTGCATCAAGACACACCCAAAACTAATCTGAGAATCATCACAATACACTGTATAAAAACCTGATGCTGAAGGAAAAACTAGAATTGGAGTTGTGGTCAAGGCGGTCTTGAGCTTTTAAAATCTGTCCTCACACTTATCAGACAACCTGAATGGAGCACCCTTCTGGGTCAACTTTGTAAGGACCCGGCCGATCGTTTTGAGAGTATTAGAACCGAACCCCTAATTATTGCTCCCTCTATTTCATTTTGTGATTACGTGACTTTCTGGGAGGATTTGTTTTTGGTTTCGGAGTGAAATGGGACACATAGTCTCAAAATTAGGAGTTTCAGTTTTAAGAATTGGCTGTAGTTTGAATTGTGTTAAAGCTGACTCAAGAATGGAGTTTTGACAGTTCTAATAGCTCCGTAGGGTCATTTTGGTCTTGAGAGTGTGTTCGGATGTTGAATTGTAGGTCTGTAGGTCATTTTGGCGTCAAATGGCAAAAGTTGGATGATTTTTGAAAGTTTGATTGGAGGTGGACTTTTTGATATCGATGTCCGATTCTGATTCCGGAAGTTAGAGTAAGTCCATAATGTCAATTATGAATTGCGTGCAAAGTTTAAGGTCAATCAGACTTGATTTGATAGGTTTCGGCATCGGATGTAGAAGTTTGACGTTCTAAAGTTCATTAAGCTTGAATTGGGGTGCGATTTGTGGTTTTAGCATTGTTTGATGTGATTTGAAGGCTCGAATAAATTTGTATTATGTTTTAGGATTTTTTGGTAGGTTTGGTTGAGGTCCCGAGGGCCTCGGGGTGGTTTTGGTGGTTAACAGATCAAGTTGAAGCTTAAAGAATGGCTAAAGTGCACCATTTCTGGTGCAATCGCACCTGCGCAAGTTTGAACGCCGGTGCGGGCTCGCAGAAGCGTGACGCCCAGCATAGAAACAGAACTGAAAGGGTTGGTCAGTTGTCGCAGGTGCGACGTGATTGCTGCAGAAGCAGATCCTCTACTGCGGAAGGATGATCGCAGAAGGGGAGAGTGAGGGAACTGAGGTGGCCAAGGTTTCCACAGAAGCGGACGGGTGGGCGCCGAAGCGCTTTCGCAGATGCGGATGGTTGTGTGCTGGTGCGACATCTGGGAGTTTAGATGAGCTTGCAGAAGTGGAGATTTTACCTCAAAAGTAGTACTGCAGAAACGAATTTTGGACCGCAAAAGCGGAAACTGCTGGGCAGTGTTTAAAACTGAAGAGTTTCGTGATTTCTCCTATGGACTTTGCAAACTCGGTCAAAGGCGAATTTTGAGAGGATTGTTGAGGGATTCCTTGATGTAAGCCACTTGTGAACATTTTTATTCAATAATCTTGTTTTCCCATTTATTTCCCACCTAGTTTGTGTGTATTTAAGGTGGAATTTGGGAAATTGAGGCTAGGGATTTGGAGAGTTTAATATGGGGATTTGAGTTGCGATTTTGTGTCAGATTTTGGTAACTTTGGTATGGTTGGACTCGTGATCGAATGTGTGTTCGTATTTTGTGAGTTTTACCCGATTCCGAGACGTGGGCCCGAGTCGACCTTTTGGGGCGACTTTTCAATTCCTTGTTAAAGTCATAATTTCATTAACTAGATTAGTTTCTTATAGTTATATTTATAGTATGAAATTTCTTTTGGCTGTCTTTGGCCCGTTGAGAGACGGAAAGTCGAGAGAAAGACATTCTATTTGACTGATTGAACGAGATTTGAGGTAAGTGACTTGTCTAATCTTATGTGGGGGAAACTCCCCTTAGGTCTTGATATTGTTATGGTATTTGTAATACGTGAAGGCCGTGTACGTGAGGTGACAAGTGCATACTCGGGTTAAATGTTGAAAAATCCAGTTCTTGATGAGTAGTTTTTTTTAGTTCCTTAAATGAGTTGCTCTAGTGTGTGTAGTCATCATGTTTAGCCTAATGTCGCAGGTTTATGTGTCTTAGCTCTTACTTGCAATTTGTGCAACATGCTTAGTTGAATTACCTGCTTCCTTGATTTTGTATTCAGTCTTTATCTGTACGATTCCTTGCTGTAAATTCGTTGTTCCATTGGTTATTAGTTGCATATTTACTTTTGGGACTACGAGGCGATACCTCGGGAGCTCCCCTGTCGTCTATTTACGTTTTGGACAACGAGGCGGTACCTCGGGAGCATCCCTGTTGCATATTTACTTTTCTGACTACGAGGCGGTACCTTGGGAGCTCCCTTGTTGTGTAATTACTTTTTGGACTGTCGAGGCGGTACCTCGGGAGAGCGCCTGTTGTTACCTCTATTTGCTGTGTTGTTACCTTTCTGTAATTTCTTATTATTCAATTCTCAGTCATTTCATTATATTATTATATCTTCTACCTTTCTTCCTTATTATTTCCAGTAGGGCCCTGACCTGACCTCGTCACTACTCTACCGAGGTTAGGCTTGGCACTTATTGGGTGTCGTTGTGGTGTACTCATACCACACCTCTGCACATCTTTTTTTGTAGATCCAGGTACCGCTTACTAGACCAGGTACCATTCAGCTAGCCCGTACGTGGAGACTTCAAGGTACATCTGCCGGCGTCCATAGACCTCGGAGTCCCCCTCTATCTTTATGATGTAGCTTTCTTTATTTTCATTAGACTCTGATGTATAGAGATACTTAGAAATTTCTCTGTAGAGCTTGTGACTTATTTCTACCGGGGTTTTGGGAGTTGTAATTATTTTGAATCGCAATTCTTATTAAATTCAGATGTTGAGGTTGAGTTTCAGCTTAATATTCAGTTGCTCTACAAATTTGTTAGGTTTACCTAGTGGTAGAAACTAGGTGACGTCATGACATCCCACAGAGGGAAATTGGGGTCATGACAAGTTGGTATCATAGTTCTAGGTTCATAGGTTTTATGAGTCATAACGAGGTTTAGTAGAGTCTCACGGATCGGTACAGAGACGTCTGTACTTATCTTCGGGAGGCAATGGAACTATTAGGAAAAGCTTCACTTCTTTGATTCCTTATCATGCGAGATTTTTACTTCAGACTCTAAAATTCTGTCTTTCTATTCTATCACAGATGGTGAGGACACATACAGCTGGGTCAGATGACCAGACATCCGCGCCCTCTGCTAGAGCCACGAGAGGCCGGGGCCGGGGTAGAGGTCGAGGAAATCCACGTGGTGCAATTAGAGCACCCGCACGAGCTTCTACAGAGGTGCCACCAGTAGCTTCAGTTGGAGGGCAGACACCTGAGACGCTTGTTACTGCACCAGCCCTCCAGGAGACTTTCACCCAGTTTCTGAGCATGTTCAGCACCTTGGCTTAGGCAGGATTGATACCACTAGCTCTTGCCACATTTCAGGCCAGAGGAGGAGCACGGACTCCTACTGCCAGTACCCCAGAGCAACGGGTCCAGGTCGACCAGGTTCCTGAGGTCATACCGATGCCGCTAGTAGGTCCAATTGAACCTGAGGTTAGGGCAGCAGTTTATGAGGGGGAGTAGCTCAGGCTCGAGAGGTAGAAGAAGTACCACCTTCCTACTTTCTATGGCTTGGGGTCAGAGGAGGCCCATGATTTTCTTGAGGAGTGTCACCGTATCCTCCGTACTTTGGGTGTTGCGGATTCTAGTGGGGTTTCTTTCACTATGTTCTAGCTTAGAGGAGCAGCCTATCAATGGTGGCGAGCATACAAGTTGGGTAGTCTGGCCGAGGCAGCTTCACTCACTTTGACTTACTGCTCAGATTTGTTCTTGAGGGAGTATGTCCCCTAGAGTCTTAGAGATGCATGGCGCTCAAATTTTGAGTAGTTCCACTAGGGTTCTATGACTGTGTTAGAGTATGCGGTCCGGTTCAGTGATTTGGCTAGTCATGCACTAACCTTGGTTGCTGCTGTTCAGGAGAAGGTTCATCAATTTATTGAGGGGCTCAACCCTAGTATCAAATTTAGCATGGCCCGAGAGTTGGAGATTGACATCGCATACTAGCATGTAGTGGGAATTGCTAGGAGATTGGAGGGTATGTTGACTCGGGAGAGGGAGAAGAGAGAGGCCAAGAGGTCTCGAGAGTCTGGCACAAATAGTGGTACTCGTGCCCCAACTGCAGCTCGTCAGGGTAGGGGCTATGTGGGTCGCCCTATTCATTCAGCACTTCCAGCTGCCAGCGGTGCTCCGACCGCTCCTAGGCCCCAGGCTCCTAATTATGCACTACCATTGTCTAGTGCACCTCCTACATGGGGTGCTTTCAGTGATCAGTCCAGCCGATCAGGCCCGAGCCAATCACAACAGCCACGTCCTCTGAGAGCTTGTTTTGAGTGTGGCGACACTCGTCATGTGGTGAGGGATTGCCCTAGACTCAAGAGGGGTGAACCTCTACAGACCACTCAGGCACCGCGTGCTCTACTGGGCCCTCAGGATATGGTTACAGTAACAGCTACAACTCCACCTTCCGGCCAACTCGAGGTGGAGGTCAGACAGGTAGAGGCCGCCCTATAGGGGGAGGCCAGGCCAGATATTATTCCCTTCTTTCTAGGACGGAGGCAGTTGTATCTGATTCCGTCATCACAGGTATTATTCCGATCTGTCATAGAGATGCATCAGTTTATATGATCCGGGCTCCACTTATTCATGTGTGTCATCTTATTTTGCTCCGTATTTGGGTGTATCCCGTGATTCTTTTAGTTCTCCTATCTATGTGTCTACACCCCGTTAATTCTATTGCTGTTGACCGTGTGTATCGATCATTTTTGGTTGTTCTTAGTGGTTTTGAGACTACAGCCTATCTATTATTGTTCAGAATAGTGGATTTCGATGTTATTTTAGGCATGGCTGGTTTTCGCGCTATCACGCGATCCTTGATTGTCATGCTAAGACGGTGACGTTGGCTATGCCAGGTCTAACGCGGCTATAGTGGAGAGGTACCTTAGATCATGTTCCTAGGAGGGTTGTCTCATTTCTAAAGGCTCAGCGGATGGTTGAGAAGGGTTCTGATGCATATCTGGTATATGTGAGGGATGTTAGTGTTGACACTCCTACCGCCAAATCAGTTCCGGTAGTGAGGGATTATCCAGACGTATTTTGGCGGATCTTACGGGCATGCTGCCCGATAGAGATATCGACATTGACATTGATTTGTTACTGGTTACTCAGCCCATTTCTATTCCACCCTACTTTATGGCCCTAGCAGAGTTTCTTGATAAGGGATTCTTTCGGCCCAGTGTGTCGTCTTGGGGTGCTCCTGTCTTGTTTGTAAGGAAGAAGGATGGTTATATGCGAATGTGTATTGATTATCGCCAATTGAACAAGGTAACAATGAAGAACAAGTATCCATTGCCACGTATTGATGACCTATTTGATCAGATTCAGGGTGCCAGAGTGTTCTCTAAGATCGACTTGCGTTCAGGCTATCATCACTTGAAGATTCGGGAGCCAGATATCCCAAAGAGTGCTTTCAAGACTTGGTATGGTCATTACGAGTTCCTTGTGATGTCTTTTGGACTAACCAATGCCCCAGCAATATTTATGCACTTGATGAACAATGTATTTTAGCCCTATCTTAACTCGTTCGTCATTGTGTTTATTGACGACATTCTGGTGTACTCTCGGAGCCGGGAGGATCATGAGCAGTACCTGAGGACTGTGCTTTAGACCTTGAGAGAAAAAACGTTATATGCAAAATTTTTGAAGTGTGAATTCTGGCTAGATCCAGTGGCATTTTTGGGTCATGTAATATCGAGTGAGGGGATCAAAGTAGATCCGAAGAAGATTGAAGTAGTGCAGAGTTGGCCCATACCATCCTCAGCTACAGAGATTTGAAGTTTTCTTGGTTTGACGGGGTATTACCGTCGATTTGTAGAGGGTTTCTCGTATATTGCAGCACCTATGATCGTATTGACCTAGAAGGGTGCTCCGTTCAGGTGGACGGGGAGTGTGAGGAGAGCTTTCAAAAGCTCAAGCTGCTTTGACTACATCCCCAGCGTTGGTGTTGCCTACTGGTTCGGGGTCTTATACAGTGTATTTTGATGCGTAGCGCATTGTTCTCAACGCGGTGTTGATGTAGGACGGTAGGGTGATTGCCTACGCATCTAGACAGCTGAAAGTGTACGAGAAGAATGATCCTGTCCACGACCTTGAGTTAGCAGCTATTTTTCTTCCCTTGAAAAGCTTCAATTTTATGACCCCTATCTACTTGTCCTTAAGGACATGGTTCAATACGGTAATGCCAAGGAAGCCACTATTGGAGATGACTGTGTAATACGAATGCAGGGCAGGTTATGTGTGCCAAATGTAGATGGCTTGCGTGAGTTGATTCTCCAGGAGGCTCACAGTTTGCGGTACTCCATTCATCCCGGTGCCACGTAGATGTATCAGGACTTGAGGCAGCACTATTGGTGGAGGCGGATGAAGAAAGACATAGTGGAGTATGTAGCTAGGTGCCTAAATTGTCAGCAGGTGATGTATGAGCATCAGCAGCTAGGTGGACTGCTTTAGAAGCTAGTGATTTCGGAGCGGAAATGGGAGCTAATGATTATGGATTTTGTTTTTGGGCTCCCACGGACTCAGAGGAAGTTTGACGAAGTTTGGTGATTGTGGATAGATTGACCAAGTTAGCAGATTTCATTCCTATGATTACTAGTTACTCTTTGCAGCAACTAGCTCAGGTATACATTCATGAGATTGTCAGGCTTCATGGCGTGCCAGTATCTATCATCTCTGATTGGGGTACGCAGTTTACATCGCAGTTCTGGAGAGCCGTACAGTGTGAGTTGGGTACTCGGGTGGAGTTGAGTACAACATTTCGCCTTTAGACAAACGGGCAGTTCAAGCGCACTATTCAGATATTGGAGAATATGCTTCCTGTGTGTGTGATGGATTTTGGAGGTGCTTTGGATCAATTCTTGCCACTTGTGGAGTTTTCCTACAAAGACAGTTATCAGTCGAGCATTTAGATGGCCCCCAATGAGGCTTTGTATGGTAGGCGGTGCCGGTCTCCAGTGGGTTGGTTCAAGCCGGGCGAGGCTAGGCTATTGGGTACAAACTTGGTTCAAGATGCTTTGGAAAAGGTTAAATTGATGCAGGATTGAGTTCGTACAGCCCAATCTAGACAGAAGAATTATGCGGATCGGAAGGTTCGCGACGTTACATTCATGTATAGGGAGCGGGTCTTGTCCAGGGTTTCGCCCATGAAGGGCTTTATGAGGTTCATGTAAAAGGGCAAGTTGAGCCCTAGGTATATCGGGCCTTTTGAGATTCTTTAGAGGGTTAGAGAGGTGGCTTACAGACTACCACCTAGTCTCTCTATTGTTCATCCAATGTTCCATATTTCCATGCTCCGAAAGTATCACGGCGATCCGTCACATGTGTTAGACTTCAGCTCAGTCCAGTTGGACAAGGATCTATCTTATGTTGAGGAGCTGGTGGCCATTTTGGACAGGCAGGTTCGAAAATTGAGGTCGAAGAACATCCCTTTAGTGAAGGTTCATTGAAGGGGTCATCCGGTCGAGGCGGCTACTTGAGAGATCGAGCATAATATGTGTAGCCGTTATCCTCATCTTTCACCACTTTAGGTATGTCTCTAAACTCGTTCGAGGACGAACATTTATTTTAAGAGGGGGAAGATGTAACGATCCGGCCGGTCGTTTTGAGAGTATTAGCCCCGAACCCCTAATTATTGCTCCCTCTATTTCATTTTGTGGTTACTTGACTTGTCGGGAGGATTTGTTTTTTGTTTGGGAGTGAAATGGGACACATAGTTCTTAAATTAGGAGTTCAAGTTCTAGGAATTGACCGTAGTTTGAATTGTGTGAAGACGACTCCATAATGGAGTTTCCATAGTTCCAATTGCTCCGTTGGGTGATTTTGGTCTTACGAGCGTGTTCGGATGTCGAATTGGAATTTCGTAGGTCATTTTGGTGTCAAATGGCGAAAGTTGGATGATTTTTGGAAAGTTTGATCGGGAGTAGACTTTTTGATATCAGGGTCGGATTGGGATTCCGGAAGTTGGAGTGGGTCCGTAATGTCAATAATGACTTGCGTGCAAAATTTGACGTCAATCGGACTTGATTTGATAGGTTTCGGCATTAGATGTAGAAGTTTGATGTTCTAAAGATCATTAATCTTGAATTGGGCTGTGATTCGTGGTTTTAGCGTTGTTATGTGATTTGAAGGCTCCACTAAGTTCGTATTGTATTTTAGGACTTGTTCGTAGGTTTGAATGAGGTCCTAGGGGCCTCGGGGTGGTTTCAGTGGTTAACAGATCAAGTTGAAGCTTAAAGAATGGCTGAACTGCACTAGTTCTCGTGCAATCGCACCTGCACATGTTTGTTCATAGGTGTGGGCTCGCAGAAGTGTGAGGCCAAGCATAACAGAACTGAGTGGGGTCAGTGGTCGCAGGTGCAACGTGAAGGACGCGGAAGCGCAGCCGCTTCTGCGGAAGGATGATCGTAGAAGCAAAGAGTGATGGAACTGAGGTGGCCAAGGTTTCCCCAGAAGCGGACGAGTGGGTGCAGAAGCGCTTCTGCAGATGCGGATGGTTGTGCGCAGGTGAGATATCTGTGAGTTTACGTGAGCTCCGCAGATGTGGAGAGTTCACTGCAAAAGCGTTATCGCAGAAGCGGATTTTGGATGGCAAAAGCAGAAAATGCTGGGCAGTGCTTAAAACCAAAGGGTTTTATGATTTCTCTCATTTAGGACTTTGCAAACTCGGACTAAGGCGATTTTTGAGAGGATTTTCGAGGGACTTCTTGAGGTAAGCCACTTGTGAACATTTTTATTCACTAATCTTGTTTCCCCATTGAACTTCCCACCTAATTTGTGTGTATTTGAGGTGGAATTTGAGAGTTTGAGGCTAGGGATTTGGAGAGTTTACTTTGGGGATTTGATTGGTGATTTTGTGTCGGATTTTAATAAATTTGGTATGGTTGGATCCGTGATCGAATGGGTGTCCGTATTTTGTGACTTTTACCCGATTCCGAGACGTGGGCTCGGGTCGACATTTTGGGGTAATTTTCAATTCCTTCTTAAAGTCATAATTTGATTAATTAGGTTAGCTTCTTATAGTTATATTTATAGTGTAAAACTACTTTTGGCTAGATTTGGGCCGTTCGGAGTCGGAAAATTGAGAGAAAGACATTATATTTGGCTGATTGAGCGAAATTTGAGGTAAGTGACTTGTCTAGACTCGTGTGGGTGAAACTCCCCTTAGGTCTTGGTACTGTTATGGTGTTTGCAATACGTGAAGGCCGTGTGTGCGAGGTGACAAGTGCGTACTCAGGTTAAATGTTGAAAAATCCGGTTCTTGCTGAGTAGTTTTCTTTTAATTCCTTAACTGAGTTGCTCTAGCGTGTGTAGTCATCATGTTTAGCCTAATGTCGCATGTCTACGTGTCTTAACTCCAACTTGCACTTTGTGCAACATGCTTAGTTGAATTACCTGCTTCCTTGATTTTGTATTCAGTCTTTAACTGTAGGATTCCATGCTAAAATTCGTTGTTCCATTGGTTATAAGTTGCATATTTACTTTTGGGACTACGAGGCGATACCTCGAGAGCTCCCCTGTCGTGTATTTACTTTTGGGACTACGAGGCGGTACCTCGGGAGTACCCCTGTTGCATATTTACTTTTGAGACTACGAGGCGGTACCTCTGGAGCACCCCTATTGTGTATTTACTTTTGGGACTGTCGAGGCGGTACCTCGGAAGTGCACCTGTTGTTACCTCTATTTGCTGTGTTGTTATCTTTCTATAATTTCTTATTGTTCAATTCTCAGTCATTTCATTATATTATTATATCTTCTGCCTTTCTTCCTTAATATTTCTAGTAGGGCCTTGACCTGACCTCGTCACTACTCTACCGAGGTTAGGCTTGGCACTTATTGGGCATCGTTGTGGTGTACTCATACCACACCTCTGCACATCTTTTTGTGCAGATCCAGGTACCGCTTACCATACCAGGTACCACTCAGCTAGCCCGTACGTGGAGACTTCAAGGTACATCTACCGGCGTCTGTAGACCTCGGAGTCCCCCTCTATCTTTATGATGTAGCTTTCTTTATTTTCATTAGACTCTGATGTATAGAGATACTTAGAAATTTCTCTGTAGAGCTTGTGACTTATTTCTACCGGGGTTTTGGGAGATGTTATTATTTTGATTCACAATTCTTATTAAATTCAGATGTTGAGGTTGAGTTTCAGCTTTATATTTAGTTATCCCGCAATTTTATTAGGCTTATCTAGTATTAGAGACTAGGTGCCGTCACGACATGCCACAGAGGGAAATTAGGACCGTGACAAACCTGGTCTAAGGCTATGCAAAGGACGAGAAACCCTCCACGAAGCACCGATAATATCTGGCCAAGCCGAGAAAACTCTAAATCTTAGTAGCTGAAGACGGTCTGAGCCAACTCTGATCCTCTATCTTCTTTGGATACACCTTAATCCCCTCACTGAACACCACGTGCCCTCAGAACGCCACCGAACTGAGCCAAAACTCACACTTGGAGAACTTGGCATAAAGCTTCTCTTTCCTCAACCTCTGTAGTACAATCCTCAGATGCCATGCATGCTCCTCCTGGCAAATGAATCAAGATATGGCTGGAATACACTGTTCATCAGATGCATGAATGCTTTTGGAGCATTGGTCAGCCCAAAAGACATCACAAGGAACTCATAGTGTCCATACCTCAAATCAATCTTAGAAAACACCCTATCTCCCTGCAACTGGTCAAATAGGTCATCAATGCACAACAAAGGATATTTGTTCTTAATTGTAACTTTGTTCAACTGCCTATAGTCAATGTACATTCGCATAGTACCATCCTTCTTCTTTAAAAATAGAATCGGTGCACCCCAAGGCAACACACTAGGCATAATGAAACCCTTATCAAGAAGCTCCTGAAGCTGCTCTTTCAATTCCTTCAACTCTGCTGGCGCCATACGGTACGGAGGAATAGAAATGGGCTGATTGCTCGGTACCAAGTCAATACCAAAATCAATATCCCTGTCGGGTGGCATGCCTGGCAGGTCTGCAGGAAACACGTCCGGAAAGTCTCGCACTACAAGAACAGAATCAATAGTAGGAGTATCAATACCAACATCCCTCGCAAAAGCCAAATATGACAAACACCCCTTCCCAACCATCCATTGGGCCTTCAGATATGAAATCACCCTACTGGGAACATAGTCCAGAGAACCTCTCCACTCGATCGTAGGTAACCCCGGCATCGCTAAGATTACGGTCTTAGCTTGATAACACAGGATAGCATAACATGGGGAAAACCAATTGATACCCAGAACCATGTTGATATCAACCATACTAAGCAATAGGAGATAAACTCTAGTCTCCAATCCTACAATAGTCACCACACACGACCAATACACACGGTCCACAACAATAGTATCGCTCACCGACGTAGATACATAAACAGGTGAAAATAATGACTCACGAGGCATCTCCAAATAGCGAGCAAAATATGATAATACATATGAATAAGTGGAATCAAGGTCAAATAATATAGAAGCATCGCTGTGGCATACTAAGACAATACATGTAATCACTGGGTCTGAAGCAACGGCCTCTGGCTTGGTAGGGAAAGCATAGGATCAGGCATGTCAGCCACCTGATCGGCCTCTCCCTCTAGGGCGACCTCTAGCTACCTGGGCGCCACCCTGAGCTGGCTGAGTGGGTGGTGTAGCTGCTGGTGCTGGTATCATCCGTCAGAACTCTGATATGGAACCCCACTTAACAATCTAGGGCAATCCCTCTTGAGATGACTCAAGTACCCGCACTCGAAACAACCACTCCTCTGACGGAGCTACTTCCCCTGATAACCCGAAGAACTACCTGTAGAAACCCGGGAAGACGAAGCATGGGAAAAACTTTGCGCTGGTAACGCACTGAATGACGACTGACACGAATGAGCTTTATATGAACCATGACTAGCTGATGCACCATGATGAAGCGAACGAGCCATCCGAGCGGGCTTATAAGGACGACCTCGCTGGGGTGGGACTACTCTCCAGAAGAAACACCACCGAAACCACCCAAACCACGAGAACCCTTGGACCTCTCTCCACACGCTCCTAACTCCGGACCTGATCTAGTCGTCTAGAAATATAGACCACCTCGTCGAACCTAGCACCTAATGCAATTGCTTGAGTCATAACAAAGCGTAATCCATAGTTGAGGCCATCAATGAACCTCCTAATCCTCTCTCTCCGTGGAAACCTACCAGATTTCGTGATGAGCCAACTCTAAAAATCTCATCTCGTAATGGGTCACGGACATATCCTTCTAGTGTAGCTGCTCAAACTGCCTATGCAATTCCTTCTTGCGGGTCGGTGGGACGAGCTTCTCCAAGAAGAGAACGGAGAAATCGTGCCATGTAAGTGGTGTAGCACCGGCTAACCTACTATGCTCATAGGTCTCCCGCCATCTGAAGACTGCTCCTAACAGCTGAAAAGTAATAAATGAGACTCCAGTAGTCTCCAGAATACCCGCCGTGCGAAGAATCCGCTGGCACCTATCCAAGAAGTCCTGAGCATCCTCTGACTCAGCCCCACTGAATGATGGAGGCTTGAGCCTCCCAAACCTCTCTAGTATCTTCTACACCTCGTCACTGATAGGGGGACCCACCAGGGCCTGAGCAACTACAATCGTCTGGGCTTGTAGTACCCCCGATGTCTGAAGTCCCTAAACTACCTGCTACGGAGTACAGGCGGCAGGAGTGTGAGCACCTCCCCTGGCCTGAAAAGTGGCTGGTGTGGCCTGAACTGAAATCGCTTGAGAAAGGCTAGTGCATACAGCCAATATCTGGGCCAGAGCCTCCTGAAGGCTTGGAATCACAATGGGCACAGCTGGTGCCTGAACGAGCCTCACCGGCTCAACCACTCTGGGATCTGCTCCTGAGCTGGAGCGCTTAGTGGGTCTACAGGTTCTGCTCCAGCTGCTGTACAAGCTACACCTCGGCCTCTACCGTGGCCCCGGCCTCTTGCGGCCCTAGCTGGTGGCACTGGTGGCCATTCACTCAATTCGGTAGCACGTGTCCTCACCATCTGTGAGAGAACAGAATAATAGAAGTCTAGTTTCCGAATTTAACAAATTGCACGACCAGAATACAATAAAGTGAAGTTTTCCTAATGGTTTGATAGCCTCTCGAAGATAAGTATAGATGTCTCCGTACCGATCAGCAAGACTCTATTGATCCTGCTCGTGACTCGTAATACCTATGAACCTAGGGCTCTGATACCAATTTGTCGCGACTTAAAATCCCAACCCGTCGTGATGGAGCATAACACACCGACTAGGCAAGACGAAACATAATAATGAAGGCAAAATAATAAAGAAATTCATAGAAATAGTGTAAATGCGAGGTCTCAATACAATAAAAACTACTAATACAATGTAAATCCTCCCCCCCCCCCCCC